>JABUQX010123993.1:17500-47500 GCA_015478945.1 Trachelipus rathkii | reverse complement strand
ACAAAACTCATCATTCTCTAACAAATCAGCGTTAATTTCACACTGTCATATTAAGTATTTAACATAACGTACCTAACTTACGAATAAAACAGTTTTCATTAAACCAAGGGAGTATCTAAAGCAACACTCACTGCTCCCGAGGAGAAAACCAAGTTGGATATCGCCCCTTGAAAGGGTGTGAACCTTGAGAGGGGGGTCACCCGAAGGGGTGTAAGCGGACATTACCCCTCCGAAGGAGGGTAAGGCCTCAGCCCTTCGCCACACTGGTCAACAATAATTTTGGAACTAAAACGGGAATAGGTGTTCTATGTAGGTATAGTTGTCCTGAATGCAATGATGTAGTCGAAAATGACGTATTACGTCACAATTTTCAGTTATGAGTCATTAAAATATTGTGCTCTAATTACATTATTTGGAAGTTTCAATAAGAACTACAAGCATATTAAAAGTTATGTTTTCACATATTTATTCATGCTTAAATGTGTAAGTGAGTGCATTGTAGATGCGCCTAGATGATGCAATGATTCATGTCATAATATTCATACTGACATGTTTTAAACGTGTAAATATTTCATGTAATCGAAAATAAGGTTGGAATGTACATTTATTTAGTGTTATATATGACATTTATAATGGTTGGACTCGTATATTAGGTTAGTTAATTTAGGGTTGTTTGTTAGGTTTAGGTTTAAGTTGAGGTTAGATTAGGGTTAGGTTTAAGTTAGGTTAGTTTAGCCCAGAAATTTATAGTGATTACCTTAAAATTATTATAAAAACGATACAGTTAATTATTGATTGTTTCGCTCCTGGAGTCAACCACTTATAATACCATATATATATTATATATATATATAGTCTATATATATATATATATATATATATATAGATATATATATATATACGTATATATAATATATATATATATATATATATATATTATAATATCATATAGTATATTTACAGCGCATTAATGTTAATTTAGTTTGTTCAGATTATATATTTAAAAAGTTGTTTACCAAACGTGCTTTGTATAAATTCTCCGAATGTCTTTTGCTACGTATGTGGAGAATATACTACGAAAAGTCAACGGAAACCAATCACTCAATTGTTTAAAACGGCATGTAAACATTATTTTAAGTGTGCGTTGGTTGACCAGGATAAGCCATGGGCCCCACACATAACATGCATTAGCGATTGTTATGGTTAAATGTTAACCCATGTGCGTTAAAAGGTGAAATAAGCGCATTTGCCCTTTTGAGTTGCCGATGTATGGAGTGGAGCAAAGGAACATATACAGATTGCTACTTTCTGCTTAACAAATGTATGTGGCTTCAATTCAAAAAAACAAAGCAAACATTGCCTATCGACAATTATTCAGCCAAGAAGACCAGTCCCCATAATATGAGACCTACCGATTCCTTAAGCACCAGGCTTCTTAGGAAAAGGGTTCCGACGCCAGATGAAGATTTGTTTGACTCTAATGCTGGATCATCGGGTGCTGCAGATATGCCATATATCCCAGACGAATCAAATGCGACACCCAACATGATTACGCAACAGGCAACTAAAGATTTAGTACGAGACCTTTATTTGTCAAAACAGCAAGCTTGAAATCTTAGGTTCACGCCTGCAGGAGTGAAATTTGTTAGATCAAAAAGGTTAATTTTAGTATATATAGAAATAGAAACAGGAATTTAGAAGAAATATTTTACAAGAGTAACTAATATCGTTCATGATTCTCCGATGTTTAGAATGACTTCATGCGTGAGCTTGTATTCCTATCTTAGATGGTGGAATGGCGCTGATCATAGGACGCTTCAAAAACTTAGCCTAAAAGCCATTCTTATTGCATTAACTCAAACAAGTTTCCCTCAATTTCCGGTGCGCAATGCTGTCTGAATGAAAGGAAAAACCTATGAAAAGTATGGTTCCGAAATATTTGAGAGGCTATTAAATAATTATGACCACCACATGGCTGTATCTGTTGCGATCTGAAGTGTTGGACTCCCTTCTTGGTTCTACAGGGAGGATTACACCAAACTGTGGTTTTTTTTGTGTTTATGGGACAGCCGGTATACTAAGCAACATTACGTACGAAAAACATTGAGAGAAAGAGATACATTTACCCCGAGCAAAGAGAATGTTAAGTATAAACCCATTGTAGATCCTAAGCGAGTTATTTTACCCCCATTACATATTAAACTTGGATTGATGAAGAATTTTGTGAAGGCCATGGATAAGGAAGGAGATGGATTTAAATATTTATGTGACGTTTTTCGTGCCTTGAGTAACGCTAAATTGAAAGAGGGCGTTTTCGTCGGACCGCAGATTCGACAACTACAACGTGACCATGCTTTTGACAAGAATTTAAACAATGATGAACTATCTGCATGGAATTCCTTCAAAGAAGTTATTACAGGCTTCCTTGGAAACAAACGAGTTGAAAATAGCGATCATATAGTAGAGAGGTTGCTAGTTAATTACAAGAACACTTAGGCTGAAGAATGTCACTAAAAATACATTTTTTTACATGTTCTTCCATCTGACATATTCGGTTGTGCCACCAAGAATCTCGGTATGGGCGAGTGAAAGCGGATGAACATCTAGGGAAAGATTCCACCACTAGAGTTACTCTACAGCAATATGAGAAACTGTTATCAGGCGCAGATGGGATTGATAGGCAAATGAGTGTCAGTGATCTACTGCTGGTTCTTCATTGGTCTGAAAAGAGAGAAGCGACATTCAGACAAGAGTGATGTCAAGTACCGTTATCGGAAGACTTAGCTGTTGTATGAACACAATTCAGTGAACTCGGAAGTTGTAGGTATATACCACTATATATAATTCTGTTGTAGTGTTAGGTAGATTTCAGCTATACATTTAGCATGTCTGTGTGTGACTCGATGTGACACTCTCTTCAGAACTCTCGTATAATTTGACTGCTTTATATAAAATTATATGGAATTTTGTTATTGTTAAGTTGAGAAAAAGTCATAGTATTTTTATTTGTTTCACAACATACGCTGCACTTGGCAGGTATTTATACCTTACGTTGGAAGCTCCTCAAAAACTATACTGATACGAGAATTCTAAAAATCATTTTCGAATTCTTTTTGGCATAAAAAAAAATTTTTACTCATAGTTTCACCTAATTTATATTTTATTTCCGTTTTAGTTCCAAAATCATTGTTGACCAGTGTTATCACAAAGACCAATCGAATATATGCTAACGTAATAAAGTTTTTTACGATCATGCATGATTCCTATTTGTAACATAAAGATAGATAATGTCTTACATACATAGTCATTAATCCCCAAACAAATAATGGCAACATAAAGTTTTATCCAACAACATAAATAAAAAATAAACAAAGTTTTATCCAAACCAAACTGTAAACATAACAAAGTTTTAATAAAATTATCCATAGTAGAATGGTATAGTAGTTTACCGATTTTAAATCAGTAAATCAGTAAATCGCAAACCATCCCGTCCCCTCCCCGCCCCATCCCTACCCATCCCGTCCATGACCTTTTCATCTATTGATCTATTGATTCACATGTTTTATTTCGAGTATCATTCGGATAAACATAGCATAACATAAATAAGTTCTTTATATACTAATCCAACGAATATAATGCTAACGTAACATTGTTTCACATTAATAAAGTTAACATAGCATTACCATAACTAAGAATATAATGTACAATGACCAAACCTAACACACACCTTACGCACGATTAAACTACTAACATTAGACAAAAGTCCATACTTAATAACAGTAAAGTACCTAGCCCAGCGTACAAAAACGTAACCTATTACACTTTTTTTCCAAGTCAGTATCTCTAAAACATGATCAATGTTATTTACACTTAGCAGATGTAATATTTAACAAAAAAGTAGCCAAACAAACGGCCAATCTCACACTGAACAACGAAAGATTAATGCTAACGTAGGACAAAAGTTTTTACATAACTTGGCTTATATTTAACAAAAATTCTATCAGACCTTACCTAAATATCATACTCCCCAACGAATAAATGTAACATAACAAAGTTTATCCAAACATAACATACAAAATAAGTTCTTTAATCCATATATATACATAAAAATAAGTTCTTTGAATTAAAATACCATAGTAAAGTGTTAATAGTTTACTGGATAGTAAATCAGTATTTCAGTAAATCAAACCACCCCGTCCCCTCCCTATCCACCACCCACACCGCCCATTGATCTTTGATCTATTGATTCAAGTATATTTCAGTGTATCATTTCGATAGAACATAACCAAAATAAGCTTCTTTATATACCGACCTACGAATATATAGCGCAACAAAGTTTTTAGCATCAATAAAGCTAACATGATCACAAGCCCTGAACTAAGAATAAAATGTACAACGACAAACCTAACACACCTTGCGACTCGAATAAACAAGTTTCAATCACTTAAGCAAAGTTCCAAACAAACACACAGTTAAAGTAACTAACATAGCATACAGAAACGTAACCTGTTCACACCGTGTTTTCAAACGTATCTGTAAACAATCCATAGGTAGTTTTTACCTATAACATAGTAGTATTTTCAAGTTTAACAAACATTTATAACAACCTACCTAACAAAGTTTTAACCAGAACATAACATAAAAATTGAACAAAGTTTTTCCCAGACAAACATAAAAATAAAGTTTTGAATAAACAAGGTATCGCAGTAAGCGTAATAGATTACCTGATTTTAAAAGCAGTAAATCAGTAAATGCAACCACCCTCCCTGCAGTCCCATCCCCACCCACCCGCCTATGAATATATTGATCTATTGATTAAGTCATATCTCGAAGAATCAATTTCGGAGGATAACATAACATAACAATTAATTCTTTATATTTATCTGACTACGAAAATCTATGCTTACACAACATAGGGCTTTAGGCATTCAAAAAGCTAATACAGTATCATTTTAACCTCTGAACTAAGAAGTTATTAATGTACAAATCAAGACCTACATACCTCACCTATGAATAATCCCTAACATCCTGAAAATTCCCTACTTATCCAAGGTAAAGTAGCTAACAGGTCATACAATATTCGATGTGTCCCCACTTTTCCCGCATATCAGCAACAGTTAAAGCAGTATTATCTAACAAATTCCCTTAACAAAGTGACCAATTTATCAAAGATACAATCACTCTTGAACTACGAATTACGACTATCTTTCATCAAAGTGTCACTCGTTCTGAACATTAAACATCATTTGAACTATGAATAAACGTAGACATTAGCAAAAATTCTCGGGCAAACCTAAACATTACTCAACAAAAACTTAAACCTAGGCTCACGTTTCATAACAACATCATCGTCATTCAACACTGTACCCTAGGGTAATATCTTACGAAAACTAAATTCATTTTCTCTAATCAAGATCAGTGTCTAATATTCCACACTGTCATCATAATATTTAACATAACGTAACCTAAACTAACCTAACTTCGAATAAACAGTTTCATTAACCAAGAGTATCTTAAAAACACACACCATGCACCTCCGACGAGGAAACCCAATGGATGCGCCTTTGAAAGGGTGTGGAATCGGAGACGCGGGATCACCCCGAAGGGGTGAAAGCGGGTTTGGGCCTCAGCCCGATGGGCTGAGGCCTTATACCCCTCCTTCGGACTGTAATGCCCGCTACACCCCTTCGGTTGTGATCCCCTCCGGATTCACACCCTTCAAGGGCGCATCCCCTGGGTTATATATTTGATATGTTAGAGATATAGCTGGAAAAAGTCGGTGAGATTTAGGTTATTTTTTTCCGCTGTCTACGGTACTTTGCTGTGTAAGTATGGAACTTTTTCAATGTTAGTAGTTTAGTTCGGCCTAAGGAAGTGTTAGTTTTGTCATTTACATTTTTTATTCCGTAGTTCTGTAATGCTATGTTACTTTATTAAGGAAACATGTTTACGCTTAGCATATATGCGTTGGTTAGTATATAAAGAACTTATTTTTGCTGCTATGTTTATCCAGAATGATTACTCGATATGTGACCTGAATCAATAGATCAATAGATGAAAAGGTCATGGACGGGTGGTAGGGAGGGGCGGGGAGGGAACGGGTGGTTTGATTTACGCAACGTCCCCTTAAAATCGGTAAACTATTACAAATTTACTATGATATTTATTCAAAGAAAATACTTATTTTTGTTATGTTTGGATAACTTGTGTTATTTTTCATGTTATTTTGGATAAAACTCCTTGTTATGTTGTGCCATTATTTGTTGGGGATTATGATATTTAGGTAAGGTTATGATAAATTGTAAATATTACTATGCTAATGTAGAAAAACTTTGTTACTTGTTAGCATTATATTCCGTTTGGTCGTTATGCATAACTTCGAGACAAGGGATATGAGTAGCATGTTTGTTAACAATTACTTCAATGTTAGATTAAACGTTAATATGTTAGAGATATGCATATATAGAAAAAAGTAGAATAGACGGTTACGTACTTCGTTTGCAATGTTTGTTTACTGTTACTGGTGTTAAGGCTGTGAGCTTTGCTTAATGTTAGACAGTTATTCGTGTGTAAGTTGTGTTAGGTTTGTCGTTGTACATTATTTTCTAAGTTCATGTTATGCTATATTAGCTTTATTGATATGAAAACTTTGTCTACGTTAGCGTGTATTCATTGATCAGTATGATAATTAGCCAATGTTGTGATTAAATTTTAGTTAAATTATTACCATGTTAATATAAAATTAACATTGTTATGTTAGAGTTATGCTTGACAAAGTGTGAATAGGTTAGTCTTTGTGTATGTTATGTTAGTTACTTTAATGGGTGTTAAGGGTGGAACTTTGTTAATGTAACAGTTTATTCATGCGTAAAGGTGCGTCAGGTTTGTCGTTGTGCATTTTATTCATAGTTCAGATGATGCAATGTAAGTCTTTAATTAATGTGAAACTTTGTTACGTTAGCATATATTTCGTTGGTTGGTATATAATTAAAACAAGTTATGATACATTTTTGTAAAATATTACCATGTAATCTAATACTAATTAACATGTTATGTTAGAGATATCGCTTGACAAGTGTGCTAGTTACCGTTTTTGTAGCTAAGTTAGTTACAGTTACTATTTGTTAAGTGTCGGGACTTTGTTATTTAACGTTTCATTCGTTGTTTTAAGTGTGTTAGTTTGTTGGTACATTATAGTTCTTAGAGCCTGATTGATGTTATGTTAGCTTATATACATGTGAAAAACTTTGTTACGCTTAAGAATATATTCGTGGATCAGGTATAAAGAACTGTTTTATGTGTAATGTTTATTCAAAATCGATACTTGAAATTGACTTGAATCAATAGATCAGATAATCGAGTAAGGATCATCAGGAGCGGTTTGGATGGTTATGGAGGAATAGGTGGATGGTGTTGATCTACTGAATTTAGCGGGTATGCAAAACCATTACAATTTTACTAAAAAATATTACTTGAATATCAAAAGATCAATAGATCAGTAGATATGGATATATATATATCATTATATATATATATATAATCATATATGGAAAGATATTATTTGTTTGCTTATGCATATCCATAGTGCATAATATATATATGTATCTATTCTTATATATTATATATAATTATATATATTTCAGTGGCGGCTCGTGAACCGAAAACATGGGGGGGCACTTTCAATTATTATATAGTATTATATATATTTATATAGTAGCGTTTGCTTCAGTTAGAGGAAATCTGGCTTTAGCTTTACAGGTAAGGAGTATATATTGATGATTAGAATCATGATATTATATATATATATATATAATATATATATATATCAGAGGCGACTCCTACACTCGTGATACTCGTGCTTAGCACGACATTATTTTATATAAATAAAACTATATCTTTTTTTATTTGCAGTAATGATAAAATTCTCTTATTTTTTGTGAAAATAGTCTTCTGAAAGAATACATTACATTGTACAAATGAAAAGATTATGTAAAATTAACGAAAAAAGTGTAAGCATCATCCGCCATTGAATAGCCATATTTTAATCATTATTAAATAATGTAACGGCCCGTACCTCTCCAAAAATGCAGAAAGCAAATTTCAAGACGGTATACAATACATTTATTCGTTGAATTAATTTTTTTCAAGTTGTTTTTTTTTTTTTCCTGTCTAAGAATCTCTATATAAAACACTCGTTTAATTTTAAAACAGAAAAAAAATTAAAACTTAAACTTACTTGTTCTTAATGCACATTTCGGAAAAAAAAATATCATATTATTTAAATTCAATATCTGAATTTGAAAGGGAAACTAAGATACCCATAAAAAACAATTATATGCTAAAAGAGAGCTGCAGGAATTGGATACTCAAATATTTTATAGAATAATTTATTTTTTTTAATTATATATAAATAAAATAAATAAATATAAATGAATTAATGAACTAGATGCTGAATAATAATGTGGCTCTTTCTGTTTTTTTAGCCTTAGTTTTGTTAATATAACTAACAACTGGCCTCCGGAAGTCTTTAAAGGAAGAACTTGCCTCCAAGGCCCCGTGTCCTGCATTTTCGTAGCGAAAGTGTTTATGATTTCCTGATGTATAAAGGTTGTAACATTTTTTTTAATAATTTATATTGATTTATTAATTTAATGTATAGACCTAAGAAATAGGGTAAATATGTATTTCGTGTTCTATTATATATTCGAAAATTAAGGGTTTATTTTGTCCTCCTTCTCCATTTGAAAAATTGCTAAGTTTACACAGAAAGGTTATTATTAAAGATTCAAAAATAAATAAATAAAATGTATTAACAAAAATATAGTAAATTAGTTATAACGTCTTCTCTCTCATCTCTCTCTCCTCTCTCTCTCTCTCTCGCTCTCTCTTCTCTCTTCTTCTCTCTCTTCTCTCTCTCTGCTCCTCAATATATATAATTATAGTATATATATATAATATATAATAATATATTATATATATAATATATATATATATATATAATTATATATATATATTATATATATAATAATATATATATATATATACTATATAGTATATATTATATACATATTATAGTATATATATAATAATTAGTATATATGTATGCGAACTAGAATGTGATTTATATTATATATATATGTATATAATATGATATATATAATATATATATATATTATATATATATATATATATATAATTAATATAAATATTAATTTTTTAATATAATTAAGTATTTATATATATATATATATATATATATATATATATACTATGCGTTATATATATATATATATTATAATATATATAATATATATATGATATATATATATATATATATATATATATATATATATATATGATAATATATATATTAAAATAAGTTTTTTTTATTTAATTTTTTAGCAGAAAATTTGGTTTAAAAAAATTGGAGGAGGCTTTGTGGAAAAAATCCCTCAAAATAGACAAAATAAGAATAAGGTTCTTTTACGTTGCCATGACAACCAGTGTTTTGAAAAGCATTATAATATGCTTATCTTGGAGCACAAATCCAATAATGTCCTCCAGTCAATGTATCCTTTATGATAAATAATGTTTCGCCAAGAGAGATAAATGATCTTAATGTAAATTAGCGTTCTTGTATAATATAACATTTAAAACATTTATTAAATAGTAATAAATAGTTAAATTTGGAATTATTTTATACTATTTAGTTGTGGCTTTTATTTTTCTTAGAGGAGGCCCGGCCTCCTGTGCTTCCCCGTAAAGCCGGCCTGATATATAGATAATATATATATTATATTATATATAATATATTATAATATATATATAATATATTATATATATATATATATAATTATATAGTATATATTATTTCGAGTAAAAAATATGACTTGATCAATAGATCAATAGATCAATAGATCACGGCAGGGGTGAGGATGTGGTAGTTGGATGGTTGGATTTACTGATTTACTGACTGATTTAGTGTATGTAAAACATGCCAATTTTAGTAACAAAATATTGACACTTGAATTCAATTAGATACCAGAGGGGTGGAAGAGGACAGTTTGATTACTGATTTACTGCTTTAGCGTATGTAAAACATAACAATTTAGTAAAAAATATAACTTGAATCAATAGATCAATAGATTCAATTGATTAATAGAATCAATATTCAGTCAATAATCACGGAAGGGGTGGGAGGGCTGTTTGATGTGGCTTGATTTACTGTTTTAGGGTATGTAAAAACCGTAAATTGTAAGTTATAAACAAAAAAGAATAAGAAATTTTAATTGATTATTTATTTATTTATTTAATTATTATTTTTTTTCTTTTCTTGATGATTCTGAAACCATCATTTTCAAATCTTACAGACCCGGATAACATGTATAGAGGACACCAACATTGTTTGTATATACTTAATGTTTATTAACTCGAGCACCGCACCGGCTCCTGCTCCGGTGCCGGTACTGACTCAGACTCTCCCTTGACTCAGACTCCTTCGCCGACTCATTCCTTCTCTGACTCCAATCTGACTCCTTTCCCACTTCTGTTATTGCAATTCATTCATTGTCTGTGGGGGGACCCCCCTTCTGGAGGGTCCCGACACCTCTCACGATCTTAAAACCACCAATTTCGAGATCTACAGTCCAAATACATATAGAAAGGAGTACAAATATTGTATTATTATACAAATTATTATACGTATATCAGCACCGCCCTGGAGCCAGCACCGGTGCCCGATGCCAACTCCTCTGAATCCGATACCAACTCTTTCTAGATATTCAACTCTGAATCCTCTCTCCGAAATTCAACCTTATTCTTACAAACATTTTGATTTTTTAAGGAGGCGCGTCCCTCTACGGGGACGCACGGCGGACGTAATCTCGTCTTACGACGAATTACGTCACCACCTAGGACCCACCAAATTTTAGACGAACGATAAGCCTAACCATGATAGATACATAATAATTAATAATAATAATAATAATAATAATAATAATAATAATAATAATAATAATAATAAAATAATAATAAAAATACTGTTTACCGCTAATCATTTTTATAATAATAATAATAATAATAATAATAATAATAATAATAATAATAATAATAATACAGACAGACAGACAGACGGTCTGTCTGCCAGGTGTTCGGTTGTTCGATTGGCCCGATCTTGCGTTAGGCCTAATCTCACATGGAATTTGAAGCGGCAAAAGGCGTTAACCCGATTATTTCACCTTTCACTCTTCGGGGGGATACCCCCTATATACAACCCTAGCGAACTTGAAACTCGGCAGTACAAGCTTAAACACCTCAATAGCCTAATACAAACTTTCATACGATACCTCAAACGTTTTCGAGAAATTGGTGTCCACGTGAGATGCGCCTCCTTACTATATATATATACTATAATATAATATATATTATATCATATTATTATAATAATAATATATATAATATATATATACTTATTAATAATATATATTATATTATAAATATATATATTATATATGATATATTTTAATATATATATATATTATATATATTAAATACTATATTATATAACAATTTTTTTTTCAGCTTTATTTATTTTTCGAAATTTGTTGGGGAACTGGTGCGGTGCGGTGCGGTGCGATTCAAAGGCCCGCACCACACACCGCCGCAACGCACCGTTTAATTTTTTTCGTGCTCTGCACCCTCACCGCACCGCACCGCAACCGGGCTCTGAAATTTTTGATGTGCACCGCACCGCACCACGCACCGCACCCGGTGCGTCGGCCAACCCTACTTCCGACATTTTTACTCTAAGGTAAATTTTTGAGAATCAGAACTTATCCAAATCACTTCTCACACCGAGTAATTCAAAAATTTTCAAGAAAATAATTATATCTCCATTAACGTTAAAAAAAAAAAAAAATTAGAAAAGTTGTTTTAATAAGAGCTGAGAAAATGAATATACTTTGTACACAAAGTATTATTTCATTTCACATAATACCTTTGATGCTATGAATGACCAATCCTTACTATGACGGACTGCCCCCCCCCTTTCCTATATAATATATATATATATATATTATATATATATATTATAATTATATATATATATATTATTATATATATTATATATATATTATTATATATATATAATATATAGTATATATAATATATATATATATATCTATTACCCATCTATTATAATATATATATATATATATATATATATATATATATGACCTTATGGGTTATATGGATCGCGAATTTATTGTTTAATGAATAAATCGCTAACATTTTACTATTATTAAAGATTATGATGAGAGTACAAAAGAAGCAGTTAAGGAAAATTCAGTATCTGAAAATTATAATCACTAAAAGTCTCTTCATGATGACGAATGAAGAACTATGAAATAATATCGAAGCAGGAACTATTGATCTCATTTTTTTACTATCAAAAACGTAAGAAATTTTAAGAATTTTTTCAAAAATCAGTTGAATCGAACATTAGAGTTACCGTCCTTGAAAACTATGATAGATTATAATTATCTTTTTTTTCAGCTCGTCAAACCAGAGACTCATCCGATTGCAGCGGGGGGTTAAGTTTAGGTGAGATTATTTTAATTGCATTCATAGCATAAATATTTTACCGTGGTTGTAGGCTGAGTATGGCCCGGCTACTTAATTTAGATGATAAAAATATCGTGTTGGTTAGGGAAGGTTAGGGCCGGTCGCTAGTTGCACGTTGTCTTTTTCTTCAGTGTGATATCCCATTTAGGTGGTTTCTGAGTATCTTTTGCGAAAAGTACATATTTAACAAATTCATCTACATAATAAGTACCAACAAATGAAAAAATAAAATAAGAATAGAGACGAATTGTACAATAAAAAAACAAGATGGCTGGCGTTCGTGAAATAAAATCTTAACAGGGCTCAAGGTTGGTTCCAGGGTTGTGGAGTCGGAGTCGGTAGTTTTGAAGAGAGTGGAGTCGGAGTCGGCAATTTTGAAAAGGGTGGAGTCGGAGTAGGTAATTTTCAAGAGGGTAGAGTCAGAGTCGGTAATTTTCAAGAGGTCGGGAGTCGGAGTCGTACACTTTCAAAATAGTAGAGTTGGAGTCAGAAAATTTTGAGCTGACAAAGTTATGAATTGTGACTCTGTAAGGGACTTCAATCGCTTCATACAAGTTCACTCACTTGCGACTTTCACATCACAAAATGCAATTGTAAACTTCTAAGTTTTTTAACCTGCAATCTTTATGTTTCACTCTGGATTAGTAGCTCTTAGTTTGAATTCAACCTTCAACCCATACCACCACATCTATATTTAAGATGCTGAAGAAATAAAAAATTCCAAGGTACGAAGAGAAATTTCTCTCATTGACAATGGTATTCTACTAGCTGCTGTTTATATTAATTCTAAATCTGCACTTTGCAACGTGACCATTTGTATCAAAAGGTTGCGAGAAGTTCAAGAAGAAAAGAATACAACTGAACATATTGTAAGTGATGAAACTACAACTATCCCCATTACTACCTTCTCAATTCATTTTTCAGAAAGCTCAGAAGATGAGTATGAAAGCTTCTAGATATTGAAGAGCTTAGTCGAAAGCGTCGATTAAGTTCAAGAAAAAGGTCAAGGCTCTTCCTCATCCTTGTACACAATGTACCCATAACTTTAAAAATTTTTCACTGTTTCCTGGAAAAGAAGAAAAATTGAGAGTAACTTAGAAGCTTAAATAGAAGAGGCCATCGATATATCCAGATAGCCACAAGAAGCTGCAATTGTTGCACATTGATCGCATCAAAGCAAGATATGTTGAACGGCTTTTTCTGCTTCTAGTTACTTATGTAATCTAGACCTAAGATAGGAAAATGGGAGGGTTCCGGCAGACGCTATCTCCATTTCTAAAGAACTAATTCAGTTCGCATTGAGTAGACGACACGTTAGATGTGCAAGTTCATGTAAGTTTACAGAGCAGTTTATATATTATATAGTATATAGAAGAAGATATATATATATATATTATTATATATATATATATATATATATTATAAATATATATATATATATATTATATATATATTATTAAGTTATTTATATTAAGTATATATATATATATATATATTATATATATATAGATATATATAATAGAGTTACTATATATATTGGAAAGCATATATATATATATATTATTAGTTGCGAACCCTTTAGATCATAAGAGGTTATATATATATATATATATATATATATATATATATATATATATATAGAGTCACTTTAATTATAAGTATATACAACCTCTGAAATTATTTAAGTTATCAAAATTTGATGGCTTAAGTCTCTAAATTTTATTTTGCATTAATAATAAAAATAATAGTTAATCAAAGCAATAAAGAGTTTTTATATTTTAAAATGTAAATGAAAAACATTTATAGTTGGTGAAGATTTATTTTAAGTGTTGTAATTCCATACAGAGAGCAGTAAGCAGAGTATATATATATATAGATAGTATATCAGCATATATATGTATATATATATATAGTGGTAAGAAAGATGAAAGTATAATATAAGGCTGAATATCTTATGAACGACTGAGTAATGTAGTTCCTCCGTGAGGTATACGAATGGGTAACTAATTACCTATTCTATATCCAAAATAGTTTTAACCAGATTTATAAAGTCAGTCTAGCACTACATCTGTTTATGGCGGCGTGTGTTCTAACCTCGTTACGTTTTTTGCACTACATCTTTTTGTGTATGGGCGTGTTTTCTATCCTCATTACGTTTTGCGATGCAGGTAAATATTGAACAGCGGTACGCTGTCAAATTTGTGTGAAACTTAAGTCTGCCACTGAGACATTTATTTGCTTCTTTAAACGAAGCTTATGGGGATGCCACTATCGAGAACTATGGTTTTAAGTGGCACAAAGCTTCAAAGAGGGACGAGAAAATGTTGAAGACGACCCGTTGTGGAAGATCAATCTCGTCAACAACGAACGATGAAAATGTGGAAGTTGTTAGAGCTGTGATGGAGAGAGACCGCCTGTTCAGTGTCAGAGTAATTGCAGAAGAAACTGGTTTGGATAAAAATGCAGTTCATAGAATTTTCACGAACCACTTGCACATGCGAAAAATTTGTGCAAAACTAGTGACAAGACTTGTCTGTGGAGCAGAAAGCGAACAGGGGCAAAATTTGGCAAGATTTACTTGAAAGACTTGAAATGGAGCACAATATTTTGGATAAAGTTAAAACAGGCGATGAATCATAGGATTTTGAGTACGATCCTAAAACCAAACGGCAAAGTGCGGAAAGGCACACAAAAAATTCTCCTCGTCCGATGAAAGCACATATGAACAAGTCCAAGGTGAAAAACTGATTATTGGTTTTTTGGACAGCTGTGGTATTGTGCACAAGGAATTTGTTTCAGAACAGACAGTTAATCACGTCTTTTACAAAGATATCTTGGAACGACTTCGAAAACGAGTTCAGCGAATCAGAACAGACATTGCAGACGATTAAGTGCTGCACCACGATAACGCGCCATCACACACTGAGCTCTCAATTATGGAATTTCTGGTGAAGAAAAACATTCAAGTACTTCCACATCCTCCATACAGCTCAGATCTAGCTCCGTGCAATTTCTACCTCTTCCCTAAGTTGTAAATGAAGTTGAAGGGTCATCATTTTGGGACGATGGAAAACATAAAAATACTGTAACACGAACTAAACACACTTCTGGAAAATGACTTCCGGTACTGCTCTTGAACAATGGAAAAAACATTGGAACCGCTGTGTAACCTCGTAAGATGGTCATACTTTACTTTGAAGGATAACTTGTAATTTCAGTAAGTCCAGATACATATCAAACAACATCAGCACAACTCATCTCTTGTAATAACATATACATATATGTATACATATATGTTATATATGCAGGCGCAAGGCATGAGTATATACTACATACAGTTGGCTATACAAGTTATTGTACATATTGGCGGCTATTATGTTATTGTTATATATATACATATATTATAGTATACAGTTATTGGTTATTATTATTACATGGGCTGGTTATTGGTTATATACATACTGGCATGTTACTTCCATAAGTTATTACTATATACATACATATATATATATATTATTATTAAGAATGAGCATATTACTATTATTATTATTAGTTGGCTGTATATGTTATTAGCATGGTATATATATACAGGCGCAAAAGAGTATATATATATATATATAGAGCAGGTACAATATATAATTTAGATCAAGGGTGCTTAAATGTAAGTTTTCTAAGTTTTCAGATGATACTAACCAAAGTGGCTACTTTAGTAAGGAATAATGATGAGTGCAGTAAAAGATTCAAAATGATTCTTTTGACAAACTTCTAGGTCGACAGATATAAAGTGGTAAATAAATTTTAATAGCAAAGTGCAAGGTTTCTTCATTAGGTAACTCAAATAGAATATTTAACTGCGATATGAATGGAGATTGGCTTGAGTCTCTGTGGACCAAAAAGAAGATTTAGATGTGAGTATAAGCAGCAATCTGAAATTAACTTTGGAAGAAAGGAATAAAGCTAATAAGATGTTAACATAATAAATCGTAGCCATGGTTTTACAACCATCAAAAGCTATAAGTGGTCGCACAGCTACTTTAGGGTCAGTGGCTGAGTATTGCGCCAAGTTATTCTTATTTAAGAAAGAACTAGGCATGCTGGAGAGAGGTAAAGTAGTGCAACGCAGAGGGATGATTTCTGGCTTGGGGTAAGAGGTATGGGAGAGGCTAGGGAAGGAGTTAGGAATGTTTTCTTTAGGAAGGCGATTTCTCCATTTTGTAGCTAATGGACCCATCTAAGTATATTTAAGTTTGAAGTCATTTCGAAAAATAGTAAAGTTGAAAAGAACAATGTCAAAAACAAAGGTTTTGAAAAATGAAAAATTCTTCTAAAGAACAGACAACAGACACAGAAACATTCGAAACGACGTTTGAAAAGTTTGGAAAGCTAGTTTGCTTCTTACCTATCAATAAAATTAAAAGCTGAAAAATTAAGAAGATATCCCATCTTTATGCTGGTGGTGAAAAATTGGGCTCATCTCAGAAGCAAATATTGACCCCTGCCCTTATTGAAGTAATATAAGGTATAGCAGTTATGGTAGAAGGTGTGGTGGTGTATATATGTATATATATATATATATGCAGTTAATATATATATATATATATATATATATATGTATATATATATAAAAGAGTATATATATATATATGGTTATATAATATTATATATACCGTATGAGAGAGCAGGAGTATATATAGCATATATATTGGTTGATATATATATAAAAAGTATATATGTATATATATATATATATATATTATACATATTATTATTATATATATACATATATATATATATGATATGATTTATATTATATATAGTATATTATATATATTATTATTATTATGATATATGTTATTATTAGTGGTATTATATAATATTATTACATACATAGTTATTGTTGTTGGTTATTATTATTATTATATTAATATACATATTATATATAATTACATATTATTGAGTTATATTGCTATATATTAGAAGAAAGATATAAAGAGTATATATATTATATACATATATTAATACATATATTATGATATACTATATATATATATATATATATATAGTATATATATATATCATCGCCATCATCATCACCTTCCCGCAGACTGGGGGTAAGGTGCGTAAAGGTTAAGACTGGAAACAGAAAAGTAGAATAATATGACGAAAGTCTAAAAGAAAGCTAAGCCCTGCCCCCTTTATACCTTAGTGAGAACTCTGTCGGTAGTAAGAAAGCAATCCACCCTAGAGCTCTCATACGTGGACGGACCCTCACTATGGCATTCCGCCAATGTAGGTTCATCCAACCTAGGTGGTGGGCCAACCATACTTCACAAAACACCGCCATTCACCCTATTATGCATCTTTCTTCCTGCTTCCTGCTGTGTGTCCTGCATTCTCCTGCAGGAATCCCTTTGCTGTGCTGACTCAATCCACTTTTTCCTGGTCTCCCAGCCGGTCGATTCCCAAAGCACTCACCACTATACATTATACATCCGCTGAACCAACCAACTATCATTCATCCTTTCCACATGGCCAAACCATCTCAACGTATTCATGATTTCTCTCATCTACCCTTTTTCGCCAGTTCACACACTCTAATGCGTTCTTACCCCTCATTTTATCACCTTTTCTTCGCACACCTAACACGCCCCTACCAATGTCCATCTGAACACATTGTACTTTAAATCTATACCTCTTATTCCAGACCATAGTCTCAATTCTATATTAACACAGGCAACAACAAACCCTCATATTCAGTATAGTATATATATATATGCATATAAGAGTATATATATATAAATATATATATATATATATTATTATACATATATGTATATATATATAGTTATTATATTATATATATATATATACATATATAAATTATGTTATATATATATTATATTATAACATATACATACACATATATACATATATTATATATTATATTAATATATATTATATATATATATATATTATTATTATTATTATTATTATTATTATTATTATTATTATTATTATTATTATATTATTATTATATATTATATACATATACATACATATATATATTATTATTGTTGTTAACTTGTTGAGGTTATATATATATATATTATATATGCCATATATACATATATATTACATATACATATATTATTACATATATATTATTTATGTGGTGTACATTATATGAGCAGCAGTTATGGCAAGATATATAAGATAGTTATATATATATATATATATATATATATATATATATATATATATATATATCAGTATATATATATATTATATATATATATATATATATATATATTCACGGTATATTTATATAATTTTTCAGGGGGTGAAGTCGGAGTCGGAGTCGGTAATTTTCAAGAGGTCGGAGTCGGTAATTTTCAAGAGGGTGGTGTTGGAGTCGGTGTCGGAAAATTTTTGAACCGACTCCACAACCTTGGTTGTTCACAGCTACCTTGCTATGTGCAAAATTTTTTTGCCAAGATTTCTGCGACTTCAAGATTTCCTTATAAAAAAAATAATCTCCTGGAGCGTTCATAAATTGGAATTTCCGTTAAGGAAGGTATCTCGTTAAGGAAAGTCTGTCTGTCTAAAGGGCTGTTGATAAATATGGGCCTAAATGAACAAAACTAACACGAATGTGCGCAACAAGATGGGTGGATAGTTACGATATATTGTTAAGATTTAGAAAAGTTTTTAAACCAATTGATGAAGCTTTAGAGGAGCTTGGGACGTACCAAGGTTTTTTATTGAATCTTCTTCAAAAACTTTAAATCTTTTGAAATCTTTAATCACGAGTGAATTGGTTATAAGTTTAATTATGTTTTCAACTCACTCTTCCATTAAGCACTATATTGCAGTCTCCATCATTAGTGACAGCAACTCCTCTTAATCATATAGAAAATGCGATGGTTGCTTTGAAAGATTTTCGCGAAATTATCGATAAAAAATTTTCAAGCAATTTGATATTTGCAACAAAACTTCTGCTTTGTTCATTAACTAATGAAGAAATGAAAATGTCTCGTGTCAGAATCAATGATAAATGAAAAGAAACAAAGAAATTGCAATCAGTTTTCTTGGTGATTTTTCGAACCAGTTAGAGCAAGTCTTTGAGCCATAGATCCATACTTGCCAATTTTTTGTAGAGTGATTCAATTGATATATATTAGAAAAAAAAATTTTTTTTGAAATAAACTTGATCTATACAGTCACATTTGGATCGATACGGGTTCTAGCATCTATCTTACTCTTAGTGTACACTCCAGAAAGATACTTCTGCTCTGAAAAGTCTCAAAACAAACTTTCTTAATTGCGAAGGGCTGGGAAGACTAACAAAATTGGCTTTATTGAGTGTTCATCATAGCTACAGAATGTAAATGGAGGATATTAAAGATAATTTTGCTATTGGGGCAAGAAAAATAACTTTTTCGTATATATATATATATATATATATATATATAGGTATATATATATATATATTATATATATATATATATATATATAGTTATATATATATAAAAAGTATATATATATATATGGTTATTATGCTAAGCTTCATATATACAGTATGTATTATGCAAGGCTATTATTGGTTATATTATGTTATACATACATATACATACAAATACATATTGATTTAAGCGTTATTATTATTATTATTGGTTATATATATATACATATATTGCTATTAGTTATACATATATATAGTATATTATTAAGGTTATATATATATATATATATATATATATATATATATATATATGCTGCTACCCGTAGGCATGGCCTCATCCCAAACATTTGGTAGCTGTGACGACATTTTACCACACACATAATATAAACATTATCAATGTCACTATCATCAATATTACATATATATGTTGGTTATATATATATAGTATATGTTACTATATATTATATTATGTTATTATATTATTACATAAGATATGTTATACATATATATTATTAAGTTATTATTATAAGAAATAGTTAGCACATATATATACATATATATATCATATATACATATATATATATATGTATATATTTATTATATATATATATATATATTATATATATTATTATATATACATATATATTTATATGTTTGATATATATATACATATATATATATATATATACATATATTATATATGTATATATATATATATATATATTATATATATTATATATTATATATATATATATATATATGTGTGTGTGTGTGTGTGTGTGTGTGTGTGTGTGTGTGTGTGTGTGTGTGTGTGTGTGTGTGAGAGGCTGCATCAAAAAAGAGAGTATTGATGACCGGTAAAGCATTAATCTAGAAAAAAATTAAAAAAATTTACAGAAAATATTTTAAAGTTATGTAACTTACTGCAAGTTGTCTAAGAAGTCCTCAAATTTATCAACTGTACCCATGATATTAAAAATTATTATAAAATCGACTAAAGCAACAGCAACCCCAAGTGAGCTTCAAGAAAGTGTCTTAATCCTTTAAAGTAGAAAATACTACAAAACAAAGGACGTTCTCATCGGAATGGTTATTAAAAATTTTAATAGTTTCACACACTTTCACTAAAAGTGGCTTCCAAGTGATTTTTTGTAATGACATCAAATAAAGCTATGGCTTCAGACATAGAACGAAATTCTTCTAGGATATATTAAAGATAGTTCTGTTTTAAGTTTGTTTATGTCAATGAAAGTGTACAATTTTTTACAGGTTTCATTTTACATTTTTCTCTCAGGAAAGATGGGATCATACTGAGAAAAATTTCCGCCAGAAATAACGTGGCAACAATTAAATGTCGAGAACGTAAATCTATCTTTTTATCTGACAAATAATTATGTCACATATCTTTAGCCTCTCGATTTAATTCGAAGATATTTTTTCTTTTCTTTTCCAAGTTTTGTATTGTCTCCTAGGACTCTTCCCTTATTAAAAGAATTTTCCACTCAAAATTATCAATGAACATCTTGATACTGAGGGGATCAGTGACCCTTTTTTGCAGCCGGCCATAAAAGTCTACGTATGATAGAATGCCAGAATTTGAAATTATTACCCTCAATAATTTTAATGTGACCTGACGCAGGTTAATTGTATTTACGTCTTGAAATTCATCCCCATTTAATATAATATTAAAACATTTTCTCCTTTTATTTTCCAAAAACTGTATTACAGATCTTGAATGAAAGTCTCATCTGGTTGAGATTGAGTTGAGGTAGCAAAGACTCTTAAAGATGTTATCCTTCCAACATCATTTTTCAAAGCTTTACGTAAAGCAAAAAATACATATTACAATAAAACCAACACTAAAAACACCTTTAAATTTTTTCTCCCCTTACCTACACAAATACATAACTCTGTTAAAAAAATCTTACCAAACACCATCAATATCACCACCTCCACACCCTCCCTTTTAAGTACATTTCAAACCTCACACACACATCATAATCCCTCTACTTCTTCACAATGCATTTACAAGATCCTTTGCCCTTTTAACTGTAATAGCTCTGCAGTATTGAGTAACTCATGAACTTCCATCGCAGACAGCCAATATTAATTACTGGCCAGTGATCTATAGACAACCCACTGCCCTCAAATTAGCAAGCATAGAGCCTCCCAAAACCCAAATAAAGGAGTATCACCACATGAGCACCTATACTAAAATATAGAACATCTACACCTGAAAACCCAAATTGAATCTTTCGGTAGTAAACAAGACAAAAAACCCTTTGTAACATAAAAACGGAGTCTAATTGATCCCATCTTAAACAACATCTTAAACTCCACTCCATTTTTTAAGAAATTAATCCCAAAACTTTCTAATATTACTTGATTTTTTAGATTCTTTATATTAATTAGGTTAATTTTTAGATTTATAATTTAGTTCTTTATGTAACACATCTGACAGAGGGCCTCCTTAGGCTGAAAGCTAATGTGAATAGACTCTACTAAATAAAATTAGGCACAATATTTTAAATCTAAAAGGATTTGAAACTTCTCTTCCTAAGCTTATATTTTTTACCTTAAAAGGCATTTACCATTATAAATATTATAAAGCGTCTCAAGTTTATCTTTAAATATATATATATATATATATATATATATATATAGCAGGTGTTCCAACCCAGGCAGCAGCAGAGTATATATATATATATGCATATAGTATATGCAAGATATAGAGCAGTAAAGATATATATATATATATATTATAAGTTATTTCAAAGAAGAATTATTTTTAACAAATTGAACTTCACAATCTAAAAATAAAATCAATTCCTTATTTTAAACAAATTATATTATTATTATTATTATTTATGCTATTATTATTATTATTATTATTATTATTATTATTATTATTATTATTATTATTATACATATTTGAAACAGAAAAATTAAAATGATGAACATTATTATTATTCAATTTAACAAAATATAGGGAAACAAAAAAAGCTAAAATTTTGGGGTTGGGATAGGGGTTTTATGGGGGTATGCCGTAATTGTGAGGGATGGGGAAAAGCTTGGAAGGGGAAAATTTGTCGCCAATTGCCCTACTTTACGATATAATATATATATATATGATGAGTCAGCAGCAGCAGCAGAGCTTCGCATACGAGTATATATATAGTATATATATATATATATATACATAGTATATATATATATATATATATATATATATATATATATATATAGTATATATATAGCCTATATGATGAGTCAGAGATTGAACTGATAATTAAATTTTCAATAAAGTACTCAATATCACATCTTTATTCACCATATTATAGGTTTAGTATTATTATTATTATTATTATTATTATTATTATTATTATTATTATTATTATTATTATTATTATTATTATTATTATTATACATATACATATATTATTATTATTATTATTTATTATTATTATTATATACATATTGATTTTTCGTGTATAGGCTTATACAGTATATAATATAAATTGTATGTAAATATCTACATATAAGCCTCTTTATATACAATTTCAATATAAAATTCATTTACACTTTTAATATTATATAATATTATTAATAATTATTAATAAAGATAAAAATAGCAAACTAACAGACACACTTGTCAGCCGCTGGACGAAGACTAAGCAAATATAAAAAAAAAAATTTTAAACGAGCGAATTCCTTTGTATATCGATCGCTCATTTTTCAAAACGTGAGTTGAAGCATACCTTGCAACGACGTTTTAGATATTTGGCTAGTGGTAAATACATTTCTACGTTTTCAAAATATTTCGTTCATTAGCATGAGGATATTAGTTTTAAAGTTGCATTATTATTGCAACTCGAATAGTCAAGCCTTATGTAGACGCGTTATATATATGTAAGAGTATATAAGGATATAAAGAGTATATATATATTATTAAAGAAAGAAAGATATATTAAGATACTATATATATATATGAGTGGTATATATGAGTATTATTATATATATATATGAGAAAGATATATATATATTGTTGATATAGTATATATACAGAAAGATATTGAAAGATATGAGTATCTAAACCCCATAACTAAAAACAAAACAACGTTGATATGTTTTAATCGTCTGCTTTGAGTTCAAAGTAAGCACGTTGGCAATAAAACATAATCATATAGATCATGTCATCTTTTGATAAAAGTATATATATTATATAGTTTATATATAGTTGTTATATAGAAATATATATATATTAATATGATATATATATAAGGTGTAAGATATATATATATAATACAGTATATATATATTATAAGAGTGAGTCAGTCTGCAGAGCAAAGAAATAGCTATGGTGACTTAAATGTAAAAAACCATACAGTAAAAAGAGGAAAAGAACTAAATATTTTATATATCTGTGGGAAGATATTTACATCAATACAGGTTCTAAAAGTAATAAGTTAAAAATAACATTTGAAAATTAAAATAGCTAAATAAGAAAACTGTAGTATGAAAGCTCAATAAAGCTCTCTGATGTCTGTAAGTCGCATCTATAAAGATGCCACAAAATGTTGGAATTTTTTTTCTTTTTGCTATAAGAACATCCCTACTGGGCCCAAGTGATCAAGAGCCAGTTTTTTCTGGTTTACTTGGGATTACCTAACATTCCTCCCATCCCCCCATCCCCCAGCTTGAAGCTCTAACCCCTAAAAGGAGATAGTAAGAAAACAATATCTCAAAGTGTAACTTTAAAAACAATGATTAAAGTGTCCTTAATTGCCTGGAAGCAATACTATTCAAGCAATATCCAAACATCCAAAGCTTTCTGATCTAAAAAAATTTTCAGGCTAAAGGTGTGGTATATTGATAAAACATAAATAGAAATAAAAAGAATTTTTCTCTCGAAAGTCATCCATGAAACTGTTGCAAAACCAAAATAGTTATTTTTCTCCAATGATTTACAAAGTAATATGAGATCCTTTTTAAATATATATATTTCTAAAAGAATTATTTTAGAAATAAAATATAATATATATATTATAAAAACTACATAGAAGATAATAAATTATAGAAAAAGACTAAATGAAGTGATATGAAAAAAAAATAAATATGATGAAATATATATATATATATATTATAGTTATACATATAACAGTTGACTATTTAAAGAGGTGCTGCAAAACAGCTAATCTCAACCCAAAATGTAACTAGAAGAACTGATATTTATACATTTTTAATATAATTGTTATAACTTTAAACATCTTAACATCTCTCATAAAATAATAAAAACCAAGTATGTTTAAATTAATATAGAATAGATTAAGATCTAACTTTTTTCAAAGTTTAGTAGGGATATCATATTTTTAATTTCTTGTCATGAATTCACTATTTCCGTCCTTGGTAATCTTCCTTCTAATGGCACAAGATAAATATTTATGAAATTAATCATCAAATATTTTACATTATATAAGATATAAATATAAATATTATTATTGTTATTATTATATGAATATAAAAATATATGAAGATATATGAAGTCCCACATTAAATTTAAGGAAAATATATATATATATATATTATATTGAGATATATATATAAGTAGAGAAATATATATATATGTTATAACAATATATAAAGAAGATATAGATGAGTTATATAAATAAAATAGAAAGAAAAATAGTAAGAGAAAATATATATAGAAACGATGAAAAGTATATAATATATATGGAAAGGAGTGAATAAATATAAAATACATATATATGGAAGTAATATATAAGAGGTATATAGTATTTATCTGCCCAATAAAATCCCAAGTATCTGCCCCTTGTTTGATATATTATTATATGTTATAGATATATATAAGATATATATAATATATAGAGAAATATATAAAATAAATATATATATAATAAAATATAATAGTAATGAAATTTTGGACGGTGAAATAGAAAATTAAAAATGAAATAAATAATCCATATAAAAAAAGACTCTTGTGAATAGATTGTTATGAAATAATGTACAATGAATCTGATCCCTTGAGTCTAAAGATATATATATATTATATATATATATATATAAGCAAAAAGATATATGTATATAGATATATAGATATATATGAATATATATATAAAAGAATATATCATATATATATGTTATTATATAAGATATTATAGATATATATATATATTATATATATATACATAGTTAGTTAAAGAAATATTCTCTTTTTATATATCTTAAACTCCAAGAAAAAAATTTAATAAATCCCAATAGAAATAAGAAGATAAATAAAAGATATAGTAATAAAGAAGATAAAATAAAGAATATAATATAGAGATTAGTTATGAGAATATATAAATGAAATTGTTGTGGCAAAAGAAAATGAAAGAAAAATGAATATGTTATATATATATGAGTAAGTATGGTATGCATAGTGGAGTTATTATAGTAAAAGTTATATAGAGATTTAAGAGAATAAAGCTTGAAAGGTTATTGTAATATTGTAATTCAAAGTCCTAGAGATATAAAATTTCTCCTGTGGTAGCAGACCGCCAAACAAAGAGAATCGGTCTCAATCCTGGTCTGTTGGCGTGAACAGGTCTGCCATCTCTTCCCTCCCCCTCCGCCTGGCCTCTGGTCCCATTTCTGGACGTTAAAATATACACCTCCTTGATTTAAATTCTGGCTCAGAGAGTAGTAGTATGTTTATCTCCCAGTAGAGGTGCATATAAAAAAGATATATATATAGTGAAGGAAAAGATATAGGTAAAGAAGATAAATTGATTAGTTGAAGTAAAAGTAGAAAAGAGAAAGACAGAGAAAAAAATGTATTTTTTTTAAAAATATAAGAAAATATATATATAGTATATAATAATATAGATAAAGAGTATATATATATAAAAATATAAGAGTATCTAAGTTTCTGAGCCCATATCCATACTATCCACTGATAACACTGTACAAGACTTCCTAATAACAATATCCAGCATATCAGCATATGATATAACAAAGCATCCACGCACCTTTCTTCATACTCAGTCCACACTGAGACGATCCCGGTCCATTATACCTGTGTGTGTGTAGGTGAGAATCGTCAGGTATCGGTAGTTGCCTTCAAGTCAAAGAGACTAGCACTGCAGCTAGCTGGGAGCCACGCCAAAGGTCATTCATGGAGTCAAAACAGGTCCCAGAGCTCATATCTTCTCTAAACATGATCACACCAGAGACAAGCCTCTGCCAGTAAAGTGAAACATCTGCAATCCTTGTTCCACTATAGTGCACAAATCTGAAACCCACAATTACCTCCAGAATGGTCCTTACAATACTGAGACTCGCAGATACTAAAGGGCATCTGCATCCACCATCCACATAATTCAGTCAGTATACTCCAAATAAACATGAACGTTATTTAATAAACATGAAGAACTCCTCAGCACCTTGCTTAATTTCAAAATACACATAGCACTCATAAAGGAATCTAACCTCACACCAAACACAATTACACAATACTAAGACAAGATAAAGTTCCATTCAAACATAGGTTAACTACTCTCATACACAAAAATATTAAATTTTGTAACACCTCAAATCACACACAACTAGTTCTGAAAAATGACCCAACTTCCACATACCAATCAATAAAGTAAAATGATAAAGAAACATACAACGTAATAAATTTTTTATATCCCACCAACCACCTCCCAGCACTGCCCTTAGAATTATGTTCCAGACTTATCCCCTTAGCACAATATAATAACTTGATACCGGCCGGGGACTTCAATGCCCATCACCGTGTATGGCTTAACACACACACACACACTAGTGATGGACATGATATCCGCATCCGCATTTGCGGAACATCCGTACCTAAATTGAAATCCGATCCACATCCGCACTTAACTGGCACATCCGCTCCGCATCCGCATCCTCTTTTGAAAAATGGATGTTGAGGATGTTTTCTACATTTGATTGAAATGCAATATAAAATAAATATTTGTCATCTTTATCATGTGAGTTTATGGGAATAATTGTATGATTTTCTAATTTCGATTTCTGTAGTATATTATTATTCTATATATATATATATAATATTATGATATATATATAAAATATATATAGTACTAAATTATATATATATAAATATAATATATATATATATATATATAATAATAATATAAATATATATATTATATATATTATATATATATATATAATATAATTATTATATTTATATTATAATATATATATATATATATATATATATATATATTAATATATATATATTATATTATATTATATATATATATATAATATATATATATAATATATATATATATATTATATATATATACGATATATTAAAGATGTTAGAAATAGCGGCAAAGTTTTATGTTGTAGTTAATGAATCTTTCAAATACTTTGATTCTGTACCAAGGAAGAGACAGGAGAGTCCATATGAAACGAAAATCACGGACGTGAGTGGTGAGACGAAGAAAGCAAATAATGAGGTATTGTACGGAAAATAATGTCAGTGTAAACATCAGAAAGCGGAGTGTGGAGAACGATATATGGGTGTGGAAGTAAGAGACACAGGAGTTAAACAGGATCGTGTGCATTATCATCCTAATTGTTCTATTATTTTAGACGTGTAATTAAAGTAAAGTGAGGAGAGTTTTAGGAGTTTTTTGATGGAGATATGTGTATGCGGATACCCTAGGCATGTGTGGAGTGAGTAAATGAGGAGAAGATACGGAGGGGTAGGTTGTTTGATGGAGGATTGGATGAGGCAGGGATGAAAGATGATATGTTCTAAGAACAGAGATATTAATGGCTGAACGGGAGGAACGATGAAGGCGTGAGGTTGATGGTGGGGAAAAGAGAGGTGAAGCGGTAGATTCCAGCGTACTACTTTTAGGTGGACGTGTTTTAAGCCGGGAGTTAAGATGTGGAGGAGTCAATACTAGAAGAATTGAAAAATATGGAGCAAGCTATGAAGCGCTGTCCCATTTGACGAAGGACGCGAAAGGGAATGAAGGTTAAAAGGTATATTCTGAAAGTATATTGACTCCCGATCGCTGCTGTATGTGAGCTGAAACGTTGACTACGTACGCAGAAGGAAGGAGAGTAAGTACAGGAGCGGCATGAAAGGAAGGGCTCTGAAAGCAATGACTGGAAGAAGCAGAAGAGACAGAATAAAGGAACGAAGTAACCAGAGAAACTGTAGGAGTGAAGAAGATTATAGCTGAAGAGGACGTGGAAAAACTGAGAATGGAGGATATCCTGGAAAGGATCCGCCTGATAGCGATCCGAAGAAGAAGGGAACGTGGACACTGGGAGGGAAGAAGACGACGAGCAGGTAGAATCAGCCGAACAAGATGCGAATCGAGGTGTGGAGCTAAGAAGATGCCAGCTACAGCAAGTGATGAAATGGTTGAAGAGAAGAGGAGTGGTCCAGCATCCAGGAAAGAGATGTCTGGAGGAAGACCCTCGCGCGACTGACATGATGCAGGATGAAAATCCTTCCTGGGAGAAGAAAGAAAGAGTAAGTAAGTAGAGCAATAATATATATATAATATATATATATATTCTATATATATATTATTATTATATATATATATATATATATATATATTATTATATTATATATTATATATATAATTATATAATATAATATATATATATATAATATATAATTATATATATTATATATAGTATAATTAATAATAGATAAATATACATTATAATATATAACATATATATATAATATACTAATATATATATAATAATATATATATGTATATATATATATATATATAAATAAATATAAATAATAATATAGAAATATAATATAATATATCACTTATATATATAATTATAATTTTCTTTAATTTCATCTAAAGAAGTGAAAGCTC
>JABUQX010123993.1:0-12500 GCA_015478945.1 Trachelipus rathkii | reverse complement strand
AAAAAAAATTCAAAACTGATCATTGTGTAAAACATCACAGGCTAATATTATAATATATATAAGTATATATATGAAATATATTAATAATATAAAATATTAATATATTAAATAAATATAATATATATATTATATATATACTATATAACTATAATATATATATATATATATATATAGGCCAATACTAAAGATATTACCACGCATCTATTCTCGAAAACTAGAATATGGTACAGAAAAAATTGATATACTATATTATGGAATCTAGCGTTATGAAATGTTATGGAAAATGAAAAAAAAATTATTTTTTGTTAAATTTTTTTATATCTCAAAAACGATAGGTAAAGAACCTAAAATATCTGTACTCAGCAGGTGGTGAAATTTGTATGAAAACTAAAAAAAAAAATTTTATACTAAACAAAATTTGGAATAGCGTATAAAAATTAGGGCGTCGACCGAACGTGGGACAGAGGGGAAACGACAGTACCCCCGTCGTCCCCAGAGGCGAAGACCCCGATATATGCATTTTGCGGCTGTTAAACCTCTGGGTAATTTATTTAAGTTAAAGACATTAATGGCAAAAATTTTAACATTTTTTTTCTCCCAAATATCACAAAAGAATAGGAAATATGATTTCCTGTACCTATCGTAGTTTTGGAGATATAAAAAAATAGTTAACAATTTTTTTTTCATTCCATTATCAAATTTCATACGCCTGATTTCATAATATGTTATCGAGTTTTTTTCCGCTTCTCTTCTACTATCTTAGTTTCGAGATATGATGCGGGTAACTCGTTAGAGTTTCAACCATCATATATATATATATATAATATAGTATAATAATAAATATATATTTATATATATATAGTATATTATATATATATTTTATTAATAATATATATATATATAATATAAATGATATATTATATTATAATATAAATATAGTAAGATTATATATATATATTATATATATATAATAATATATTAAATATATATCTATATAAAATATTATATTTATATAATTTAATATATTAATAATATATAATATTATAATTAATATATATATTATATATATTAAAATATAAATTATATATAATAATATATATTATATTATTATATATGATATATATATATAATATATATATAAGTATATAATATATATAAAAAAGTATAAAAATTAACGCGTTAAAGCAACACTCTTAATTTTTTTCGTTAATTTAAGCTCAAGTTAATAAATCGAAATAGGTAACGGACTATAACGAGTTAAAACTTTAACACCCCTCCACACTCTACCGTCACTCACCCACACGTGTACTTAATATTACGATCTTAATCAAGATAGTATTAAATGTGTATTAATGATAACAAACGTTAGATTTTTAATATTTCCTAAACGAGATGGCTTCAAAATGTGTTAATTCAAAATATTATACATATAGAGAACGTTATGCACGTCCCATTTTAATAGTTCTCATTTCTTATTGGTCTCCGAAAGAAAAAAGAGATAGTAGACTTGTTGCCGCGTTGCTCAGTGAGTCAAAAAAAATTGTTACTTGACTGTGCGTTCTTTTGGCGACTAACAGAAAGATAACTAGAACTAGGACCCATCAAGGCGTTGTAACTTATAAAGAAATCTATACATATTGCTTTATTAAAAATTCTAAGTTGACACTGATCCTACTGTTTCAATAATATGACTACTCGGTGCCCGAGTCCACTTCAAGCTGATATTATAAGCAGGCGAAAATTATATAAATATCAGACAGCATAGTACATCATCAAAGTGAAGGTCATTGAAACGATGTGTTTGTTCCTACAGTATGTAATTATTGTGCCTCCTCGTTACTAGGGGAAACATCAGCCGATTAAATACAATTCCTCACAAACATGTGGTAACATACCGGAGTAATATGGAAGGAACGTGCCATGTTTCAATTCTTGCGATGGTCAACTCCTGCGGTAAAACTATGGGGCTGCCCTCAGTAACGGCAAGTCAAATTCGCATGGCGTTTACCAGTCTCCGGGGGACCGGGGGGCTAGATAATAGAGGCTCCTGTGCGTCTGGACATTATGGACCAACGCCACAAGCGGATTGGAAAGTAAGAGTCGTTTTCAGACCAGCGCTCTGCACTATGGTGACTCCAAAATGTGGAGGGGCTCCATCTTGCTGCCATAATAAGGTTTACCGGCTTCCAGTCCTCTAATAGATGTGAAAGAGGCCAATTGTTTTGTAACATATTGAAACAGGCGACCCCTGTTTAGGTTGCTTCTGGAAAAGACAAGGTCCGTAGCCTGGGTCGGGATCATGGCGCAGAAACAAGGTTAACGCTTTGGTGGAATCAGTTCGGTGTCTACTAAGGTTTCAATGCGTGATTTTCAGACGCCGCAGATAGTAGTGCAGATACGAACATTATGGTCATTTTCACCTTACCCCTGTGCAGTATGAAAGGTGGACTACATCCGCTAAACTACTACACGATCAATCGATCTGTCGACCTAACTATCTGCACGAGCAAAGGTAACCGTAGAGCTAGTCGTCGGGCTTTTAAAGTGTACAAACTGCAACCGGTAGTGACGGGCATTGTGTAAACTTTCCTTAGACAACCTTCTCACACTTCGCCGTCTGTTTTTGGCCCTTGCCAGTGTAGAACTACTCTCCCCGAACGGATTTCTTAGGGACTAGGAAGAACACAGGACCCTCTGTATAGCGCGTCCACATCCTGGTACAGTCCTTACTGGGAGGCCGTCCTGCTACTTTTGCCTTACGAGAAGGGCACATCCATCTAAGTCGCAAACGTGCCTATACTCATCGCGAATGAATTTGCCACAGTGATGGATGGATCACTTGGAAAAGTAAACGAGTACGGCACGTCGAATTTCGTAATTACAGATTCACACTTAACAAATTGTAGAACACAGAAAGCTTTAAGCCTCAGGACTCGCCATTGTCGAGTATGGTGGCGCACGCACTAGAGAGGACTACATCTGAAATGCGCGCCATGCGCGTATGTCGACCTATCAAGAACTCGTTCTGCGCAAGTGCATATTCGAAACTATGCAACTGTACTCTTCACTTTGATTGTATGATATGAATATGGATATTGTTAGATAGTTATGCTGTTTATAATACAAGCATTGAAGCTGGCAATTCTTTTACGACACCCCGGAATATGGAGTATTAATGTAATAAGGTACTTACGCTTTTGGGAAGTATTTCTTTTCGCAAGCGGCGAAAAAGCAATTCTGCTATAGGTCCAAAGCCTAATTAATTTGTCTGATAAGCTTATTATCATTATAAATTGTAGGGATATTATTATGATATAAAGAAAATTAAAAAATTAATAACTATTCCTACATATTGTGAAGACGGTTAACGTTAACGATACGTAACTCCGTTTAGATTCTTTACCGATAAACGCTTTAATGATAAACGTCGTTAATATTTTTTTTTAACGATAAAAATTAACGACGTTAACTTTCCCATTAACGTGCCCACTTTGTATATATATAATAATATATATATAATTGTAAGTATATATAGTATATATATAATATATTATATATATATATATATAATTATATATATATATATTATATATATATGATATATATATTATATTATATAATATATATAAATAATAGATATATATATATATATATATATATATATATAATATATATATATAATAATATATATATAATATATATATATATATATATATATATATATATTATATATAATATATATATATATATTTTATAGTATAGGCAGCCTCTAGAAGAAGCCACATCCAATACTCAAAACTATAACAGCTACCGGGAATAGAATACATGCTGGATCCCGTGGCATAAATTTGACCGAGGAACGTAAAAAAAAAAAAAAAAAAAAAAAAAAAAAAAAAAAAAAAAAAATAAATCATATCTCGAAAATACTACAAAGCTACAGGAAATGAAATACAATTTTGAATCCTTGTAAAGATTTCATGGTTAGGAAAAGTAAAAAAAAAAAAAAAAATTAAGACATAAATTGCTTTTTTTTTTTTGGGGGGGTTGGGGGGGGGGGACATAGTATATATATACATATATTTAAAGGCATTACAGCGGCAAGTTAGTCGGGGCTCGAGCCGACGGGAACACAGGGGGGACGTTTCCATACCCCGTAGGGGGAGGGGGCCGGAGGAACCCCCGCGATAGTCCTCAAGATATCAAGACCGGGGTTCCAGACGTACCCTCCCGGAGGGGGGGGAATTAGTCCTACCCGTAGTTCCCCGGAAGCCCGAGAGACCCCGACTCCTGCATCGGTGCGGTATACCCTTTGGGGTTTCTTTGTTAAAATAAAGGCAAAATTTAATAGAAATCTAATTGTATATTAACGGTAATACCATAAACGGGTCCTCTAAATACGGGCTTCTAAATTCCAATTATTTATGATAATTATTAGAAAATTTTTTTTTTTTTTTTTTTTTTACATTTTTATCCCAAATTTGTACGAGGATACAAAAAGTATTACCCTTTTCGCTAGTAGCTATTGGTGTGGGTTGGATATAATTTTTTTTTATTTATTGTTAATTCTTTTGTTTTTTTTTAACATTTTCCGCACTAAAATTGGACCAGGCCATTTCCAGCAATGTATTCCTTTTCCCGTAGCTGTTGTATTTTGAGAACTATGGATGTGGTCTTCTAGAGGCTGACCATATATATATAATGTATATATTATATATATCATATAAATATATAATTTATATATTATATATTATATATATTAATATAATTATATAGTATATAAAATTACTATATAATATATTATATATAATTATATATATATATATATATAATATATTTAATATAGTATTAGGTCAGTCCTCGCAGAAAGAATCATTCAGTAACAAAAAAACCATAAAGGTACATCGGAAATAAATAACATATTATTAATCAGGAGACATTTTTACCATGAAATTTATAAAAAAATAAAATAAAAATAACAGCTTTTGACAAATTTAAAAAAAATAGTTAAAAAAATGTTGAAAAACTTGTATGATATTCCTGCGTTTCTCCTCGAGAATCTCCACAGAACGTCTGCTAACTTCGAGTGAGCAGCCAGCAAAGGTGCCCCAAGATGTGAATTTTTTTCATCTTTACTAAACAAACTCCGCCAGGCCGTAACACAAAACGCACTCAGCAACGAGTCGGGCGTTCTCGGGCTACCGGGGGACGACCTCTGTCCCCCTCTCTACCCTCCGCTCGCTTCGAAACCCTAAACAAGGATATACGAAAGAAAAAACGTAATATTTTCCTCAACATGCGCTAAACTTAATAATACCTATTGGAATTTTGCCCCCTCGGCAAGCTAATGTACCGGATTCAAAAGGTCATTCATAACGACAGCTTGCTCGACTCCTACAATATATAACCACATAGTAATACTCCAGGGTGGTATTCACACTAAAATATTTAGAACATAAACAATTTTTTTCTTTACAGTTCATGCTACTGAAATTGCTTGCTACCATAGACTCAACACTGTTATTTTGTTTCCCTGTAGCTGTTGTACATATAAAATTTTTTAGATTCACTGCATGCATCGCTTTTCCTGGAGGCTGGCCATATATCCATATACTAGCTATACACTCATATAATAATATATATATACTATATCTATATATATACTATAATATATATCATACTTAATGACATATACTAACCTATATACTAACAATATATATTATATATATACTACAAACAATGATATACTACTATATTAAATTCTTTGCTTTCTTCTTTATCTTGGCTTATCATCATCCTCAGAACTGCGGGCAGTAGGTGGTAAACGCAGCACTCGGAAAGAATAAGCCAAGCTGAGAACATGCACGAAAACGTCCGAAAAAGGAAAGCCCCAGCCTTACGCCCCTCAGTCCATTCATTAGTGAGAGACGCGTCACGCAAAATCTACTACCCCAAGCTCATGGGCAGACCACGCGACGGAACCTGCACATGGCTAATCGTCCAACTCGTCAAGTGCGTTCATCCCAGCGTTCGCCCAGGTGGGAAACAACAACATACCCCCTTACACATCCCGCCATTGCCCCCTCCTATTATCCACCTCTTATCTCCGCGTCTGCAAAACCATTCTCTCCCAGCACATTCGCTCTCACGACACTGCCGCGACCCACTCCAACCCTTTCTCCTCCGGTCTCCCAATGGCCGGTCGTCCCACTACACTCGCACTATACATCCGCACTTAACCCAACCCGACTATCACTTCATCTCTTTCACTGACCAAATAAGCCATCTCAACAACTTTCATTTTATTTCTCATTGTTACCCTTTCTTCACATGACACACATCAGACCTCTCTTAATACGTTCTTGTCCTCATTTTATATATCTTCTAAGCATCTCTAGCATGCCTAAGTATGTCCATCGAACACAGACACTCTCACGATCTCACCTCTCCATTCACGCACACACGTCACTCACCATCTCCCTCACACACACACGTAACCAACCCATACGTCATGTACACGCACTCAGCGCACCTCAACGGACTTAGTCCCTCTAACATTCACCCAACGACTTCTAATTGCAGCAACAACCTTCTGCATCTCCACAACTTCCTGCTACACACTCTGCATTCATCCGTTCCCTCTCACCACACACACCGTACCCTCACGACCCTCTTCAACCACACACTCTCCTCCACTCGCTCACCCCCCACCCTACCTACCATCAACTTCACAACTGCAGACTGTCCGACCACAAACCATAAACCTACTCTTATCTACCGTTTTATAACTTCAAACCCCTCCTTTATACCTACTGATATCTCTCTACAATCCTCTCAAACTCTCTTCAAGTCGCACATACCAAAAACAATCATTCACATTAATAGGGTAGGGCACAACGTCCACGTCATCTCCATTATCCTCATTTCTATGACACGCCTTTTCCGCATCTCCCCGGCCTCGAATTCTTCATAATCCATCCATCTATACAAGATTGATAGCCAAGGAACATACACACAACGCTGTCTCACTCCGCTAATTAATCCTAAATTCCAATCACCATTGACAAACTTTATTCCTACACACGCTTCACTATCGTCATACCATACTTTTTGATTCATTCAGTGCAAAGCCTCACCTACCACACCATATAGCTCCACACCTTGCATATGAGCTTCCCTAATGATCCTATCATCGCCCCTGTTGCAAATCTCATTAAAACCTAATACAATTTGATTACTCTCTCCTCCCATTTTTATCAATCATTGTTTCAATGCAAAGATTTGATTGACACATCTTCTACCACTTCTAAACGCATCTTGTTCGTCACCAATCAGTCCTGTCTGTCACTTGAAGCAACTCTTTCGACAACACCAGCATATATCTTACCTACAACATCAATAAACTAAATTCCCCAAATTAGCTAAACAGTCACCCCATGCGCCTTACTCCTATATAAGGGTACTATTATGCTGCTAAACTCCAATCCCTCGGAACTATAGCCCTGCCAGTAAACGCTTTTGTTACACAACTTTCCAATCCAATCAATCACCTATCTCTCGTCTTAGATTCATTTCATCAGCATTTAAGTCTATAGTCTGCAGATTTTACCTTTTTTTTTCCCCCTTCAACTTTCTCCTCTACCCCATGTACTCCTCCTTACTACATTACTTATCCCCAAAAATACTATCCTTTGCACCATCAAACCACACACACGTTCACTAATCACTCGTTTATTACTGACAAGTTATACCACATTTTCGGAAGTGTTTCTTCACACCTTCCCACTCCATTCTATCATTAATCGAAGCATCCACTCCCTTCTTGCATTATTGCTAATCGCAGATTTTCCTTATCACATTCTTAAGCCTTTTCGCACTCCTCCAGAAAGGTTCCTATTCCCATGTAGTCCGCGCATCTTCTCCTCCTTCCTAAACTGCTCATTTACCTATTTTTTCTGACTACGTAATGCACTCTTTTTAGTATTTTCTCTTTTCCTCAATTATAATATCTCAACCTCTTTTCTTAAGACGTCATATATATCTATATAATATATATATATATAATATTATATATAATATTATATTATAATAAATAATATATATATTATATATATTATATATATATATATATATATATATATATATATATATATATATCCGCAGGAAGGACGTTCGCCCTGTTCCAGTTGGTCCAGCATCTTCTTTTGGCCCGAAACTCTTAACCCTAAAAACTCTAGAGAACCATTTCTCCGAGCAATGTTTCCAACGCAGTCCTAAGATAACACTTCCAGGTTAGGGTTTTGCTCTTTCGTAGACTAGCATTTCTTCTTCCCATTAGTCCTCAAAATTCGTCTCCCAGAACTTTCAGAGGATGTGTTTCCTGGTTTGCCAGTGGGATGTAGGAAGGAGGAGGGGAGGAAGGAGCAGTGTAACGCGTTTCGTAATTAACAATAAGGTTAGGTATATATTATATATATAATAGATATATTAGTATATATATATATATATATTACCCTATTATTATCACCTATTACTACTACCTACCTACCTCACTATACTAGCATACCATATCAACCGCCTACTATATACTATACTAATATATATCAACTACCTATACTCTACCCCAAAAATCGTCAAATTAAAAAAACTGAATTATTTTCCTAACTTTTCGCCCAACACCACTCTCTCCTGTCACACTACTCTAAGACTAATCACTGCCCTTAGCCTACACTTGGTAACCCCTCTCGCATTCCTAAAATCTATAAGGGATTAAAACAAAAAAATCTTAGGGTTTGTAGTCCTCTAATTGCGGAATTGCTGATTGCGGAATTAAATTGGCGAATGATTTAGGCATTCCGCAACCAATTCCGCAACTTTTTCAAATTAATCGCAATAGCAATTCGCAATTTTTTTTGGAGTCCGCAATGCGGAATTGCGGAATGCGGACTTAAATTGCGGAACAAAACCTCTGACCATAATATATATAATTTATAATATATATATATATAATATACAATATATATATATATATATTATATAATATATTATATATATATATTATATATATATATATATATATAATAGTATAATATATTTATATTATATATCATAAATTATATATAATATATATATATATAATATAATATATATATTATATATATATATTGGTTTCACTCATACAACTATCGAAAAGACAAGAGTCCAGGAATTTTTATCGTAACTCTTTCCAACCTCTAAGTAGTTTATTTCAATTCTGTCTGACTATTACTCTGGTAATCTTACATCGGTATGATATAGTGTGAAGCATGGAATGACACAAAGGGGAACTTCACAAATATTACATGAATAAACTGTTTTTCTAACTTTCTTTTGAAGAGCACAGTATTTACATCTTCTTTGGCGATATTTTATTTCATCATTATCTTCGATGTGCTTAGAAAAGTGTCTACCTGTTAGACAGCATGGGTTTTCTCCTAAAGTAATTGCAGATCTTTTGCGCGACCAATAAACTTTCTCAGAGTGTTTTTTCAATATCTCACCTATTTGTTGTAATTTAAATTCCAGGAGTGTTTTCTTATTATTTTTTTTGTATGTACAGTGGCAGTTTTGAATGCATATTTCGACAATTCTAAAAAAAATAACTTTTTGTAATATTTTTTTAGTCCTTTTCGTATCATGGAAGCTGCAGATGTAATCTGATCCATTAAATCTACACTAGCCATATGATCTTTTTTATACTTTATGCATAGAGTAGGTTTAAGACATTCTTTACCAGCTACAATAACACGCTCCATAGAGCTATCACAGAGTGTGCTTAGCATGTTAACGTATTTTTTATCCCTCCATTTAAGATGCATGATTTTTCAAAAGAATTGCTCATAATTTTCTCCTTTTTTGAGCTTCTTACTGCACACCAGTGGTGACAATCCTTTTCTGTTAAATCGAACAGTGCCACCTGCATCAGTGGCTCTTGAAGTCAAAATTTTGAATAATTCGGGGGATGCATAAAAATTGTTCATTCCTATACAATATCCTTTATCGATGAGAGGTTCACATAAATTAAGAACAATTTTAGTAGACTTTGTCAGGTCATTCGGTAGGCCTGGAATACCACATGGATACTGAGTCTCCTTTCCTGTATATACCGCAATATTCCACACATATCCAGATTTAGCTTCGGCAAGTATGAAGCTCTTCATACCAAATCACGCTCGTTTTAAGGGAATATTCTCTTCCATCGTAGTCTTCCTTTCCATTGAAGGAAGAGCTTTGTCAATTGATATATTTTGTTCAGGGATATAATTTGTTTTAAATTTACTCACAAAGAGTTCCAGAATTTTTATAAACTTATACTGTGGATCATTTGAGTTTTCTTCAGACGAAATATGTAAATATTTGAGAATTATCTTAAACCTATCTCTAGCAATTATTGTTCCAAAAATAAGAGTATGCAAAAGAGAATTTGTTGAATGGTAAAAATCTATATTAGGTTTCTGTATGATTCCAAAAATAAGAGTATGCAAAAGAGAATTTGTTGAATGGTAAAAATCTATATTTGTAAGCTTCCACAGAAGGTCACGACTTTTCCTTCTCATTTTTCCTGACCTACGTTTTTCTTCGATTACCTTTTCAGCATATTTGTTTGTCTCTTCAACTATAGTACAAATAATGTACCCTTCAAAGAACGATTAAAAAATCATTATAGGACTTTTTAGGTTCTTCTAAATGCATTTTGACACCAGAATTAGAAGAAAAAGGATAAAGACTTATGTCCACCAGAACAGAATCAGACCACTGGAAATCAACTTCGTCATCTTCGCTATCAGATATCAATGGTATAGAATCATTATCATTATCAAAGTGATCATCATCACTAGGATCACTTTCACTATCCGACTTTTCAGATTCATCACACTCAATATCACTAAGAAATTCATCCTCAAGATCTAACTCACAAATGACCTTTGATAATTGCCTTGCAGTTAAGGGCCTATTATTATTTGCCGTTATTACAAGTACATATAATAAAGTCTAAAAAGAAACAGCACAATATATAAAATATATAGTATATATTATAGTATATTATATTATATATATATAATATATATATATACACATATATATCACTATAAAAAAATATGATATATATATTATATAGATATATGGTAGCCTCTAGATTGACCACATCCATTATCTCAAAAACTACAAGCTACCGGGAAAAGGAATTACAATTGCTTTATTCCAAATCAATTTTATTTACAAAAATAGAATAAAAAAAATATAAATACTATATATTATCTCAAAAAACAAAGCTACAGCGCAAGAAAATACAAGGAATCCTCGAAATTTGATACGAAATGGTAACAAAAATAAAAAAATGAAAAAAAATTATTGTTAATAATTATAGTAATATGATTAGAGAGCCTATTTTGAGACCTTTATGTCTACTCGTTAAAAAATAAATAGACTTTCTATTAAATCTGGCTTTTTTTTTAACTAAATGAATACACAAGGGTATAGCAGCACCGATGGAGTGAGTCGCGCTGGTCTCTCGCCTTAAAAACCGGGAAACATACGGAGGTTACAAGGACTATATTCCCCCTCCGGGGAGGGTCTCCGGAACCGCCCATTGGTATTTTGGGTGTCCTGCGGGATTCCCTTCCACCCTCCCCTACGGGTATGTAAACCGTCCGCCAACCAATGTTGTTCGACCCGTACGGAGTAGAGCCACCCCTAAATTGCCGGTGTAATACCTTTACAAATTAATTTATTTATATACTATGTCACACACCCCCACCCAAAAAATAGCCAATTTATGTTTAATTTTTTTTTGCTTTTTTACATTTTCCTAACCTAAATTTTACAAGGATTCCAAAAATTTATTTCATTTTCCTGTAGCTTTTGTTTTTTTACAGTTTCCTAGGTAAAATTTTGCCAGGATTCCTGCAATGTATACTTTTTCCCGGTAGCTGTTGTAGTTTTTTTGAGATATGGATTGTGGCTCTACTAGAGGCTCCTATATATATATATATAATACACTATATAATATATATAATATATATATAATAACTATTACTATATATATATACTATAAATTAATATATATATAACTATATATAACTATATAACCAACACGTATGTTCAGCCTCTAGAACAGAGACCACAAATCCATTCTCTTAAAAACAAATACCGGAAAAGGAATACAGGCTGGAATGCAAGCGAAAAATGTAAAAAAAAAAAAAAAAACAAAAAAAAAAAATACAATAGACGAAAAATGTAAAAAAAAATTATTGTAATAATAATAATTGATTAAAGAGCCTATTTTGAGACCTTTTATTGTTAATTTTAAAATAAATAAAACTTTAATAACCAAGGGTAAGAAAAACCCGAATGGCAAGGAAGTCGGGTCTCTCGGCCTTGCCGGCGACTACGGGGTAGACACTAATTCTCACCCTCGGGGAGGTCTCAAAAGGACACCACCGCTTTTGGATTTGAAGGGGGTT
>JABUQX010123992.1:0-2500 GCA_015478945.1 Trachelipus rathkii | reverse complement strand
GGCCGTACCCCGCCATTTTCTTTTCCTTCTTTTTTCCTGGCAACATATTCAAGCCTTAACAAACAAAGGCGTCATTATTTCGATGTACTCCGCAATCACCTTCTTACCACTTTTATTAAATCCTCGAAGACAAAGCTTTTGCTCCATACAAATGTTGTTGATTTGTGTCATGCGACCATCAAGGTTCTTAAGCAGGTCTTTATATGAATCGTATAGGGAGTTCCTGCGAGTAACACTTGGTGTTTTAAGCTTTGTTCCCAACTCCTTCTTAATTTCCGCAGCAGTTGTAGTTTTCCTGTTTTTCCTGTTCCTGGATTCCATAATTCCTTTGATTTGTTAAGTGTCTTATTGAATGGATCCTTGGCACCAGAAGACCAGCGAGGAACATTTGAAACATCCTTAGTAGTGCAAGATGTTTAATTGTGTAGGGGAAATGGCAACGGCGGATTATTTGTAGTTTAGGCTAAGTGCATCATTGTTCTTCAAGCAGATTTTCATAGCTGTGAGAGGTTTTGTCTGCAGAACCTCTGTGTCACTAATTTGCTCCATCTCTTCACGCGTAACCATTATCTCTGCAATCGGTGCCTGTTTTTCTTCCTCTTCACGTCCACCCGTTTCTGCATGAGCATCCACCCGAAAGGCTGCACAGAAATTATCACCGTTATCTGTTGTAATGCGAACAACCTGAAGATAAAATGTTTCAATTTAGTTGCTTCCTTATTAATTTGGAGTTATAATTTTTTTCAGCATTACGTCATTATTTCATATTGATTTTTACTGACCTTATGCTTAATGCCAAATTTTTTATGAATATCCGTAATATTGTTGGCTAGGACTGTGCTGGTCTGAGAAACAGATAACTCACTACAGGCAAGGACAACCTTCTCTCTCTTCAAAGTATTCAAATTAATCCAGTGAATCGTCAACCCCAGAAAACTTCTGTTTTTTGTTCCCAGTCCATCTGTCTGCGGTTGTGGCCCCATAACTGACTTTAAATAATGTTGGTTAAATAAGACATCCCTATTATGCATATGACATCAAGATCCCTTCATCACTTTTCTTCAGGGAGGAGAGGGGAAATCAGATTCTGGTAGGACAGCGAATTCGGACAAAGAACCTCAGACTCCACCCAATTTGAATAGGCCTTAATGTTATGTAGCAGCAAGAATTAGAACGACAAAAAAATTAATTTTGCATCGAGAAATGATTATTAATGACAAATGAATGAAAACTTGGTATTTCAACATTCTGAAAAAAATTTTTGTAATTGGACTGTGTTCTGTTACTTTTTTTAACCTGTTTAGTTGTTGGACACCACTTATAGTTAATCTGACTTAAAATAAAAAACATCTTACTTTTATAAATTCAACTCAAGAGCTCTCTTCTGTTTAAATATTTTCGACATAGACTGGAGAGAATCATGGTCTGACGCTCTTTGCTGGGTGTCTCACTGTCTGTTGAGCAGCTCCGGCCCCGCTTTAATCCTCCTTCAATTGCAGTACACAGCTCCTTGTGCAAAGAAAGATGTTTCTAAAAAGAGTTACAAAACTAAAATCCTTATTTATGTAAATAAAATGTGTGAACTACCATATATATATATATATATATATATATATATATATATATAGTTATATATATTAATATATATTATATATAATATATATTATATATTATATATATATATAATATATATATATATATATATATGTATATTAGTATACATATATTTATATATATATATATATATATATATATCATATAATATATATATTATAATATATATAATATAATAATATAGTATATTATATATATATATAATATATGTATGTATAACAACTGCCTACAAATTAAATCGCAGTGTGATAGGTATTTCAAAAATAACCCCTTAAGTAAATAATTTCACACTGCTGGGATGTGAACCACGCGGACATCTGCTAGGGCCCAGGTTCACATCCCAGCAGTGTGAAATTACTAAAGGGGTTATTTTTGAATATATATATGTATATTATTATATATATACTAATATATATATATATATTATATATATATTATATATATATTATATATATATACTATATTATATATATAAATATATATAATATATATATTATATATTATACTATATTATATATATATATTATATAATAATCATATATATATATATATATATATATATATATATCTATATATATATATATATATATATATATATATATAATATATATATTATATATTTATATATATATATATATATATATATATATATATATATATACATATATATATTATATATATATATATATATATATATAATATATATATATATATATATATATATATATATATATATATATATATATATATATATATATATATATATTATATTTCTGGTTTATATTCATCCATTGTTTGCTTTGTCAAAAACAATTTTCTGATTGGGTTTTTTAAAATGAATAGAATATTGGTTATTGATGACTGACATATTTCAAGAAGAGAAAAA
>JABUQX010123991.1:27500-32396 GCA_015478945.1 Trachelipus rathkii | reverse complement strand
GGGGAAGATTTTGTAGGGCCCTAGACAAAGATGGGGAATGTTTCAAATATATTTGCAGATTTTTTCCAGGTTGAGTATCGGAGAACTCAAAAGGCGGAATCTTTAATCGGCCTCAAAAGTTCGCAAAATCATAAGGATACAATTTTCTAAATTCCATGACTGATATGAAACGCATTGCCTGGAAAAGCTTTGTATTGGTTGGTTCAGAAACTTTTGGTCTAACCATAAATCTGCCAATACTGTAGAACTCGTCACAGAAAATGCTTCAGACTTCAAAAAAATTTGAATGCTACCATGATGAGCATAAAAGCACTTACCATAGTCCACTTAGATCGGTTTCCAGATAATCTAAGTCTAGGATGTTATAGTGAGGAACAAGGGGAGAGGTTCTCCATCAAGATATCAAGGTGATGGAAGAAAGATACCAGGAAGATGGGATACACATGATGGCAGACTATTGGTGGATGCCTTCAACCGTGATTGTCCACTATTCTGCACACAGAAACAATCATATAGACAGGCTGATTGTATGCATTAAGTGTGATTCATTGTATGAAATTGAATGTTTTGACCTATTAGCATTTTATGTACTTAAACTCATTAACAATTTGATATATATCTTTCGTGTTTTTTTTTGTGAATTACGTTACAACCAAACATAAATTGTTGTTATTAATGTATTTTGTGACCACCCTGTATCTCAAAAACTAGAGCCAATCTAGGAAAACGGAGGTCAAATTCGGAATCAGGGCAACAAGTTACCTATAAAATAACCTTCAAATGTTTTGCCGCAAAATCTTGTTCCCAGTGAATTATTAATATAATAATGTCTATTATTAAGTAAGTATTAAAAGGATGAACGGGTCGCCTAGCAACTGCTACAGAGCGATCAGAAAGGTACTTTGAGATAAAGCTACAGAGAGAGAGAGAGAGAGAGAGAGAGAAGAGAGAGAGAGAGAAGGAAGAGAGAGAGAGAGAGAGAGAAGAGAGAGAGAGAGAAGAGAGAGAGAGAGGAGAGAGAGAGAGAGAGAGAGAGAAGAGAGAGACGAGAGAGAGAGAGAGAGAGAGAGAGAGAGAGAGAGAGAGAGTTTGCCCCGAAATAGGGAACTTTGGAATTGAATACTTTGGGCCAGGCTCTGTCAAAAACTTTCGATACGGGTAACGCAATAATAGTAAATGATTCTCCGATATGCCGAAAATTAATAGAACAAGATTAAGAGAGAAGTAGAGAAGGCCAATCAGGCATTTCTTTCGGAAATCATATTCCGGCAATCTCAAATCATGATAAAAAAATTAAGGTTTTCAAATCATTCCGATTTATAGGATGCATTCAAATACTTTGAATTTTGGAAAGAACATAACTTTGAGCTATATGACAATGACAAACGGAGTGTTTGCCTTGCATATGTATCCACGGAATTACATTTTAGCACACACACCACACAACACCACACACACCACACACACACACACACACACACACCTACACACCACCACACACACACACACAACACATATATATATATATATATATATAATATATATTTAAGCTATATATATATATAGTAATTATATATAATATATATATATTATAATATATATAATATATATATATTATATAATAATATATATATAATATATAACTATATATATATATATAATTCCTTTAGTGGGAAAGGCCAAAGGCCGACCTAATTCCACTGGAGTAGGAAGGAGTTCCTGATGCAGATCCAATTTAAAGGCCGACATTCCCCGATACACAACGTTTGAAAGTTTGTAAGTTAATCGTCGCTGGGAAAATTGATAAAGGGAGTGTGTTCAAAGGGAGTGTGTTTAACAGGGAGTGTGTTTATCATAAGGGAGTGTGTGTTTTAAAGGTAGTGTGTTTAAAGGGAGTGTGTTCCAGACCTTACCAGTGGAGTACATGTAGGAATGAGCATAGAGGTTCGTTAAGTTTGGGGGTCAGGGAGTTTGTTAAGGAAAGGTTGAGACTGTGTAGAAAGACGTATCTCACGAACCATTCTCAATGGAGGAGTTATGCGATTGAAGAGTTCATAAGAGCAGTATCAGTTGTAATAGCGATTGAATAAAGAGAGTGATGAAACAATTCGAAGGGTTGAAAGAGGCTGGAGAAAGTTAGCGAAAGCTGGAGAGTTAATATGATGAAAAGCCCTAGACTCCACCCTTTTAAGGAGAGCTGTGTGAGTAGAACCACAACAGATGTGAGAGGCATACTCCATTCAGGGGTGTACAGCATCCCTATAAGGAACAAGCAACTGGGGCTGCGTGAAGATATTATGATGGCGCCTCAAATCACTCCTCTTAGGAGCTTATTTAGAAAGAGAAGTAATGTGATCATTCCGAGAGAGAGAGAGAGAGAGAGAGAGAGAGAGAGAGAGAGAGAGAGAGAGAGAGAGAGAGAGAGAGAGAGAGAGAGAGAGAGAGAAGTAATGTGATCCTTCCAATTAAGGTCACAAGAAAAGAAGCACCAAAAATATTAAGGACAATCTAAGGTCTGAGTTGTGTGTTTTCGAAGATGTTGAGGTGGCTGTGTGGAAGATTATGTCGAGTAGAAAGATGTGGAACTGAGTTTTTGAGGCATTGAAGATAATGTTGTTCTCAATGCCCCAATAGAAATACGAAATAAGATCAGAGATTACGTTGCTGCTCCAAGGTCGCCCTTCTAGCGTGACCTTAATTGTTTGGCAGGAAAGTCTATCAAAACTGAGGGAAGTATAAAGGGATGGGAGTCGTCGGCAGGCTATGAGTGGATAGGTGGGGAAGTAATCAAGAGAAAAGGTCATTAATGAAAATAAAAGAGGGTTGGAAAATAATAGACCCAGAATAGGAACAGCCACTATCTTATAGATTTAAAGATAACGATGTTAACTAGCTTGCCTATTGAACTACCGGAAAGGAAATCGGAGAAAAATGTCAACAGAAAGCGAATGATAGATACCAATGAGGACAGTTTAGAAATCAATGATTCGTGCTAGACTCTTATCGGAAAGCTTTCGATTTGTCTAGCACCATAGCAAGAATCGAAGAAGAGAAAGAAGATCCACCAGTAACGTGCTTTACATAAAATCCATAACGGCGATCTGAGATAAGATTAGAGAATGAAGATATTTCCAAAATCGTTCTGTAAGGATAGGTTCGAAAAACTAGGTAGATAACAAGAAGTTAAAAGGGTGAACAGGACGGAGTTGAAGGGTTGAGAAGTGTCGCCCTTTTTTCCGCAAAGCCTGAAATGCATACGCATATGCACGTTACGAAGCAAGAAGGGAAGGTCGAAATTAGAAAGAGAACGGAATAGCTTGTCAAGGCAGGGTGCAATCTCTGAAGCACATTTGAGAACCACAGAAGAATTACCATCAATGCTGTACACCCTCTTATTGTTAAGCAGAATTAACATCCTTAGAGAAGATTACAAATACTAGGGCATAACAAAACGTTGGAGGGAGTGTAGAAGAGAAAAAGCCTCGAAGTTCGTCTTAAGGTAGAATTAAAAGGTAAGTTTTAGCGGAGGGTAAAACGACAGATGTGCGGTCGGAAGATAATAGGAGGAAAAGAGGAAGAAGCAAAGTTCGAGCTATATTTTGTTTTTAAAAATGCCAGAAATGACTTGAGGAAGAGGAACCGGAAAAATTTTGCATTATTAAAGTAGAATTGTTTTTACTATAACGGAAAATAGATTTTGCAAGATTCCGGTATGAAATATAAGTTGAGTTAGCTTTGTGGAGTTTGAAGACGAAGGTAATTCCGGAAGGCGGAAGGCGGAAGGCGGAAGGCGGAAGGCGGAGGTTGTTAGGTGTAGTTGAAGGGAAAGAATGCGAAATGTATTCCTCCATGCAAGAGAGAACCACAGTGGTGATGCTCTGACTCAGCAAAGAATGTCTCACAGGAAATTTCGTGGCTTTGCATGGGATCAATGGGAAGTGAGAAAATACCCACAGAATAGTATAGGATTTATTTCCCACAGAGTTTAAACCCTTGAACTTTATAAGAAATTTCAATGGACAATTTCTTATTAATTTTTTTTCTTATTGCTGCTTTAAGTTTTCTACACATATTTCCACATGAAATTAATCCTATAAAATAATCTAAAGAACCTTTTGTTTTTTTCTCATATATATATATATATATATTATATATATATTATATAATATATATAATAATATATATAGAAATAGATATGTAGTACCAAATAATACCTGTGTACATAAAAGATAACTCTAGCCAAAATATAAACTTCTTATAGTATATATATTATATATATAATATATATATATATATATATAAAAAAAAATAAAATAAATTTTTATAATATTTATATATATCATATATATATATATATATATATATATATAATATATATATATAATATTATATATATAGTATATATATATTATATATATATATATATATATATATAATATTTATATTTAATATTATATATATTATATAGATATAATATGATAAGTATATAGATATATACTTATATATATATATATATATTATATATAATTATATAATTAAATATAATAATAATAATAAATAAATATATAATAATAATATAATATAAATAAATAAAGATACTAATGATTAAATTTAAAAAATAATAATAAACCTAAACAAAAATAGTAACAAGAGCATTCATTATGACAAATAATTATAATATAAATAATAATAATAATAATAATAATAAAATAAACATAAATATACAGAATAAAATAACAATAATAATACAAATAACAATAATAATAATAAATTAATAATAATATAATAATAAATAAAATAAAAATAAGAATAATAATAATAATAATAATCAATAATAATAATAATAATAATAATACGCTTTGCGGCAGACTGTTATATGTTTTTAAATAAAGATTT
>JABUQX010123991.1:12500-22500 GCA_015478945.1 Trachelipus rathkii | reverse complement strand
GATAATTAGAAGATACTGCAAGCAATATAAGCCATTGCAGAAACTCAAGCAGGCTGTTGAAACAACAAAACTGTCAACTTTGCTAAAGTAAACAAAGAAAATAAAAGCAAAGTACAGCATTGAACTTCATTCAACATAAAGCCAAAAGGAAGAAACACTTAGTAACATCTATTCAGTTCAAGGACTTATTAATTTCACAAAGAAGAAACTATTAAGGTGGAATTAAGAGAAATTGACTAAATTCTTCAATCAACAAGTATATTAATAAAGAAGCTATAGAAGAAACCTGAGGACAACAAAGAAACTCTATGCAAGCTAAAATTCAACCAGAAGAAACAAAAAAGGAATTTTCAGCTAATAGAGCCATCTTCAAGCAACTTTATTGATCAGCAGCCCCACAAATTGAGTAATATAAGCTACCACCCTAATCTCAGCCATTCTGAAATCCAAAACATCAGAAATTAGAAGGTAATAGTTTTTTATAGGTATTAATATAGTTGGTGTGAATGTGGTATAATATTAATATAAATAAGTAACATCTATGAGTTTTCAAACAAAAGCTAAAAAGGACAAAAATAAATAAAAAGTCCAAAAAATACTGATAATTTTTTATTGAACACTTATTAACAGGAATAACTAATTTTCAATGCAACCAATGTATAATTATTATGTTTATTTTTTAGCATTTAGTATTTGTACTTTTATATATTTATAGTTTTGTTATATTTTTATATTTTAGAACCAGTTCAGTTCCTACTAAGCAAGAAATAAAACATTGTGTTCTGAGCTGCGTTTTACAACCTGATGTCAGGGATTTCTCATTGATGTTTATCAAAGTTCTTCTAATTTGATGAAGGAAACAAAAGCTGTCGCTCAGATGTGAGGAATGATTATCATCCGATTGACAATAAGTATATTAAGCATAGCAAAAATAAAAATAATAAAATAAATAAAAAAATATATATAGGTAAAACTTTATATATGAAATATAAGAATTTATCTGTATATATAAATTGTGTTAAAAGTAACATCCTTCCTTATTTTTTTTTATATAGAATAAAATGAGTGAATGAGTTCGATAAATATTTAATTTTAATATTTTTTTTTTTAATTAATAAAAAAGAAAAAAAAAAAATGAGCGATATAGAAAATATAGATGAAACTGAAACTGAAACAACTGAAGGAGGTTTTAAGGTTCCTTCAGGAAAACTAGCTGCCATAACAAAAAAAATAAATACAATTAAAGGTAAATTATGGCATTCTTTCTTAAACAACTTAGATTTAAGCTATGAAATAAAAGCCGATGAATTAACATTAGACGCAAAAGTAGAATCCTTAAAAAATACTTGTAGTGAATTAATTACAGAATCTGTAGAGGCAGATAAAATACAGCAGTGGCTTACATTAAAACTAAAGCCATATTATGAATTAAAAACTGACATTTCAAAATATATGAATAAATATGAGCCAAGGATTAGACCACAAGACAGTGCAAGTAATGTATCAAGTAAAATGAGTAAAGCAAGTGTAGCTAGTTCAAAAAGTGCAATAGCCCAATCTTTGTTACTTGAGATAGAAAAAAGTAAAATAAAATTACAAGAGCATGAACAATACTTGGCAAAAAAAAGGGAACTAGAAAGTTTGGATTTGTACCAACACAGAAGTCATATAAAAAATTTGGAACAAAGTTTAATAAAAATCGAAGAAAAATTAGAAAATCCAATTTTCAGTATTAGCGATACTTCTGTAAAAAATGAAAATAAAAATGTAAATTTAACACAAACTGAAATAAATAATAATCAGGAGTCTAAATTAGTAGAAATTTTAAAACAAAAGTTAGAAGTGAGTAGGCCTATTAATAATCCTCTTCCAACATGTGAGCCTGAAATATTTAATGGAAAGGATCCAACTAAATTTAAAGATTTTATGCTAGTTTTTAAAACCAATATAGAAGGAAAATGTGAAAATGAAATGAACAAGCTTTCCTATTTAATTAAGTATACAGAAGGTAAAGCAGAAAATATAGTAAGAAGTTGTATGCATTTGGATGAAAATATAAGTTATAAAAAGGCAGTAGAAAAACTAGAGAAACAGTATGGAAATGAACAAGTTATTGCAAATACATATTTGAAAAAGTTAGAAGACTGGAATGAAATCAAGAATGAGGATGGTGAAGCTATGGCAGATTTTTCTTTGTTTTTAGATGCTATTAATAATGCAATGGAAAATATTACTCCATTGAATGAATTGAATTCTACTGGTGCTATTTATAGAATAGTTAAAAAACTTCCCTACAAGCAGCGTGATAAGTGGAGAAATAAAGTTGATAGTATGTATGAAGAAAATAAAAAGGTGAATTTTAGTACATTTACAAAGTTTGTTGAAAAAGAAGCAAGGATCATGAATACACCTTTATTTGGAGAACTTGGCATTGGTACAAAACCAAAGCAAACAAAATTACAAAGTGAAAAAGGTAAGTCACTTTATACAAAAGAAAATAATAATGACCATTAGAAATAAACAATAAAAAATGTTAATCATTAAGAAATTCCTTACACAATAAGAATAATGATTAATAATAGTAGTAGTAATAATAATAATAATAATAAATCACAGTTTTGCAATTTTTGTAAAAAAGACAATCATAGTATACTTAAATGCAAAATTCTAGAAAAACAAAGCCAAGATGAAATAACAAAGTTCATTAAAGACAATAAATTATGCTTTAAGTGTCTCAGATCAAATCATTTTAGTAGTAATTGTAAAAGACCAGAAAAATGTGAAAAATGTAATAAGCAACATTTAACATTTCTGCATAGAGAAAAAGATAGTGCCAAAGAGCAAGATTGTTCAAATATCTCACCAGCAGCACTCACTGTGAATTTAGAAGATAAAGATAAGAAAGTAGAGCCAAAAGAATCAGGAAGTAATGAAGCAAAAACCTTTCAGACAAAAGTAAGTAATAAAAAGCTATTTTACCCTGCAGTACCAGTTAAAATCAAGCTTAAAGGTAAAGATAAAGTGATTATGACATACATGGGTTTAGATACATATTCATCAGCATGTTTTATGGACTTAAATTTAGCTGCAGAACTAGGTATGTCATATATGAAACCTCAGAAAGATATAGATATAACTACTATGTATGGGCAACATAAGATAAAAACATACATTTTAAATAATCTAGAAATCTATGATATTGAGATGAGGAAATCTGAAACCATAAATAATATATACTGCAAAGAAAAATGGCCCTTTAAAATGGAAGAAAGTCCATCTATCAAAGATATAAATGGATTAGAATATTTGAGTCATGTGCCCTTCAACTTCATAGAATCAAAAATTGGATTATTAATAGGAATGAATCAAAGTAAATTGTTAAAACCCATTGAAGTAGTGGAAGGCCATTATAACTATCCCTTTGCAGTTAAGTATTCATTTGGATGGGCATTACAAGGTTCGACACCAGATGGTATACCAGCATTCATGAGTTTAAGATGTCATAAAACACAAATACAAGAAGAAAATGATAACTTATTTGAAAAATATTGCTTAAGAGAGTTTTCTGAAAAGAATCCTGAGCAAGTTTGTGAAAGTGTAGAAGATCAAAAGTGGAAAAATAAGGTTGAAAAGACATTACAAAGAACAATTACAGGTAAATTTCAAGTTGGTTTACCATTTAAAAAAGAAAATCAGCATTTTCCTAATAACAAAAATCAAGCTTTAGCAAAATTGTATTCATTAAAAAATAAATTTTTGAAGGATAAAGAATATTTTGTACAATATTGTGATAACATAGATGAAATGTTAAAACTTAATTTTGCAGAAAAAGTTGAGAAACATGAATTATTAAACAATGACAGATTCTATTTAACACACCATAGTGTAATCCATCCACAAAAGAAAAAATTGAGAGTAGTATTCAATGCAGCTTTACCATACAATGGTATTTCTTTAAATAATAGTTTACTCACAGGCCCTGACTATATTTCCAATCTACAAGGCATCCTTTTAAGGTTCAGAAAAGAGAAATATGCTTTCATAGCAGATATAGAGAAGATGTTTTATCAAATACAGGTACTTGACAAAGATAAAGATTATCAGCGCTTCTTATGGTTCCCAAATAGTAATTTAGATAAAACTCCAGAAGAATATAGGGTTAAAGTTCATATATTTGGTAGTGTGAGCTCACCTTCAATTGCAAATTATGTCTTGAAGCAAACTACAAATGTAATTGAAGCAGAAAAATTCAGTAATTTAGCTAAAGATACCATACTTAGAAATTTCTATGTAGATGATTGTTTAAAGTCTGTGAAATCAGAAAATGAGGCTGTAGCAATTTATAAAGAAGTTAAAGAAATTTTAAAAATTAGTGGTTTTAATCTGCATCAAGTAGCTAGTAATTCAAAGAAATTTTTAGAAAATATTGATAAACAAGACTTAAGTAAAGATTTTAAAGAAATAAACTTATCCTTAGATAAATTGCCTTCACAAAAAGTATTAGGCTTAAGTTGGGACCCAGAAAAAGATTTAATGAAAGCTAGGGTAGATATACAAAATAAAAATTTGACAAAAAGAAGCATACTCAGTTGCATTTTTTCCATATACGATCCACTGGGTTTTATTAGTCCAGTACTACTAGTAGCCAAAAAAATATTTCAAAATTTATGCGATAGAAAAGTTAACTGGGATGATGAAATTCCATTAGATATAAAAAAAAAGTTACATAAAATGGCTAAGTGATGTTAATAAGCTAGATGATTTTCAAGTTCCTAGGCCATACAATCCAAATTGTTTAAAGTATAAAAGGGTAGAATTACATTATTTTTCAGATGGTTCACAAATTGCATATGCTGCAGTAGCATATATAAGGTTCATTGGAGAGAATAATGAAATATATTGTTCATTGGTGTTATCTAAAACAAGATTGATACCATTAAATAAAAATTTGATGTTAACTATACCAAGAATAGAATTGAGTGCAGCCAAATTAGCTGTCAACATACATCAAATTTTAAAAAATGAATTAGATATGAAAATAAACAAAGAGTATTTTTGGATAGATAGTGAAATTGTATTACAATATATTAAAAATGAATCAAAAAGATTCAAAAGATTTGTACATAATAGAGTTAATTATATTAGATCACAAACAGATATAAGCCAATGGAATTATGTACCAGGCAAGCTAAATATTGCAGATATAGCAAGTAAAGGGATATCTGTTAATGAGTTTTTGAACAATAAACTATGGAGCACTGGTCCAGAATTTTTGTACAAAGACAAAGCTCAATGGCCTGAGCAAAATAAAGAAAATAAATTAGATGATGAAAATGATGAAATTATAAAAAGTAAACCAGTGATGACCATACAACTACAAGAAAGCTCAACAGACAAGCTCATACATTCTGTCTCAGATTGGATGAAATTAAAAACAAAAGTAGCATGGATTTTAAGAGTTAAAGAAAATTTGCATAAAAAAGCCTGGAATAAAGGTGCTATGACAATCACAGAATTAAAAAATGCAGAAAAGGCTATTTACAAATATGTACAAAATAAAGAATTTCATGATATACAATACAAAATAAAAAAGAAAGAAGCCTTACCAAAGAGGCACATTTTGGCAAAATTCCTACCATTTATAGATGATAATGGAATATTAAGAGTAGGTGGGAGGAATAAAAATCTGAATGATGTATCATATGATTTTAAACATCCAATTATCTTGCCAAATAGTCATGTTACAATGCTAATAATGAGACATTACCATAGAATTAATGGACATTTAGGAAAACAAACAGTTTTAAATGCTTTAAGAGAAAGGTACTATATCATTGGAGCAAGTAGAAGTATTAAGAAGATCCTAAAAGATTGCATTATATGCAGAAAGCTCCATACAAGGCCAACTCAGCAGTTGATGGGAGATTTGCCGAAAGATAGATTAAAATGTGATGTACCACCATTTACAAGTATTGGTATAGATGCCTTTGGCCCTTTTCTTGTAGTAAGGGGAAGAGGGAAGGTAAGAGAAAAAAGATATGGATTAATATTCTCATGTTTAAGTAGCAGAGCAATACATTTAGAAATGCTATATTCATTAGATACTGATGCTTTCATCAATGCTCTAAGAAGATTTATCAGCCGCAGAGGCAATGTGAAATTAATCCGATCAGATAATGGATTGAACTTTGTGAAAGCTAACAAAGAATTAAAAGGACAAGTTAAAAATTGGAATAACAGGCAAGTAAATAAATTTTTTGAGCAAAAAGAAATACAGTGGATATTCCAATCCCCTCATAGTTCTCATAAAGGAGGTCATTTTGAGAGACATATTAGAACTGTAAGAAATATATTACAAGCTTCACTCTTAGAACAGCCAATAAGGTTGACAGATGATAACTTGAACACTTTGTTCTGTGAGATAGAATTCATTATAAATAATAGACCAATAACAGAATTTTCAAATGATTTAGAAAACTTAGAAGCTTTGACACCAAATCATCTACTAACTCTTAAAGGTAATATAACTTTTCCTCCAGGATTATTTCAGGACAAAGATTGCTACTTATATAAAAGATGGAAACAAGTTCAGTATCTTGCTGATTTGTTTTGGAAAAGATGGATCAAAGAATATGTCCCTTTATTGCAAAAAAGAAGTAAATGGTTAGCAGAAAAAGAATCACACCAAGTGGGAGATTTAGTTCTTTTAATAGATGACTTCAAACCAAGAAATATGTGGAATTTAGGAAAAATAGTAAAGGTTTACAAAGATGACTCAAACAGAGTGAGAATAGTAGATGTGAAAATAAATAAAGACAAGAATACTTTAAATACAACAATTTTGAAAAGACCAATAACAAAATTGATCTTGCTGAGAGAAAGTGCAGGATTATAACAAGAAGACAACAGAATTATAAACTTAAGGAAGCTAAGAATAACAAGAAAACTTAATATTCTTAGCAAAAGGGGGAATATGTTATATTTTCCATTAAAATATAAGAAAAAAGGAAACAAAAAATAAATATAAGGATTACAGAAAATTCATTACTAATGTGTACTATGTGAGCATCAACTATGGTTACAAAAAATTACCAAAATATTAGAAAGGTAGAAAAGCAAAAATTGATTGCAACACAGAAAAAATTGATGACAAATGCAGAATACAAGGTGGGGCAAGATTAAGGGCTTGCAATTAGAATAAAAGCTAAAGAAAGCCAAATAATAAGAAAAACCTGATAATTAGAAGATACTGCAAGCAATATAAGCCATTGCAGAAACTCAAGCAGGCTGTTGAAACAACAAAACTGTCAACTTTGCTAAAGTAAACAAAGAAAATAAAAGCAAAGTACAGCATTGAACTTCATTCAACATTAAGCCAAAAGGAAGAAACACTTAGTAACATCTATTCAGTTCAAGGACTTATTAATTTCACAAAGAAGAAACTATTAAGGTGGAATTAAGAGAAATTGACTAAATTCTTCAATCAACAAGTATATTAATAAAGAAGCTATAGAAGAAACCTGAGGACAACAAAGAAACTCTATGCAAGCTAAAATTCAACCAGAAGAAACAAAAAAGGAATTTTCAGCTAATAGAGCCATCTTCAAGCAACTTTATTGATCAGCAGCCCCACAAATTGAGTAATATAAGCTACCACCCTAATCTCAGCCATTTCTGAAATCCAAAACATCAGAAATTAGAAGGTAATAGTTTTTATAGGTATTAATATAGTTGGTGTGAATGTGGTATAATATTAATATAAATAAGTAACATCTATGAGTTTTCAAACAAAAGCTAAAAAGGACAAAAATAAATAAAAAGTCCAAAAAATACTGATAATTTTTTATTGAACACTTATTAACAGGAATAACTAATTTTCAATGCAACCAATGTATAATTATTATGTTTACTTTTTAGCATTTAGTATTTGTACTTTTATATATTTATAGTTTTGTTATATTTTTATATTTTAGAACCAGTTCAGTTCCTACTAAGCAAGAAATAAAACATTGTGTTCTGAGCTGCGTTTTACAACCTGATGTCAGGGATTTCTCATTGATGAAATTTATCAATATATATATATATATATATATATATATATATATATATATATATATATATATATATCATTTATAATATCATATATATATATTTATATATCTTTATCTATATATATATTAAAATTATATATATATATATGATATATATTATACCAATCCTGTTACATCCTCCTGAACAGGACTACTTATAACATCTTCAACCTCTATATTCGTCACCCCACCACCCCAAATCCCCCCCCAAACAACCTCACACCCCCCTATCAATTTTATCCACATTTCCAAATCTTATTCTCGGAGGCGATTTCAACGCTCACCACACCGCCTGGTATAAAGACTACCCCTCCGACCCCCGCGGTAACCATATCCTTAACGAATTGGAAACCCTTAATATCCTCAATTCCAAAAACCTCCCCACCCGAATCCCTCCCCAAGCAAACCAATCCCCCACTTCCCCTGATGTCACATTCTGTTCTCCCTCCTTACATCACCGACTAACCTGGGACACCACTACCGACCTACACTCAGACCACCTCCCTATTATTATATCTCTAACCTCCCCCCACCAAACCCCCCAAAAAAAAGATTACCACATACACAAACTACAAAAAAGCTAACTGGCCAGCATTCACTGACCATATCGAAACACATATTAATCCCACACCAATCCATGACACAACATCCCTACACACCTCCATAATCCAATTAAATAACTTAATTACTAAATCAGCTAACTTATACATACCCAAAGGCCACAGAAAATCCTATAACCCCAAACTCTCCCCTGAAATCAGCCAACTCATTAAACAAAGAAACTCCCTTCGAAAACATGGACCATATTCCCCACTCATCTCTAACCAAATAACAAACCTCAATACCCAAATCAGCAACCTCATAACCACCAACACCACTAATAAGTTTTCAGAATACCTACAATCCAACATCTCACGCATTGATAACAAGAAAACCTGGCAAGTCATTAAAAAACTAAATAATTCTCGAAACACCTTACCTGATAACTCCTTCCCATCTCCAAAACAACAATCAGACCGCCTAGCAAAACATTATGTCAATATCTCTCGCAAACCAACCCACCCCAATAACAGGAAAATAAAAAAAAACAAATCAGAAACTTCCCTCAGACCACAACCCCCCACCTCCTTTTACAATCGAAAGGATATCAGAAACTATCAAAACCCTTAAAAATTCCCCAGCTACAGGACCAGACTCAATCTCCAACTTACATCTAAAACACCTCGGTGAAAAAGCACTCCTCCGTATCACAGAAATCTTCAACAAATCCTGGCAACTCAATTATATACCCTCAATCTGGAAACAAGCATTCATACTCCCAAAACTCAAACCTAAAAAAGACCCCAATTCCCCCTCCTCCTACCGCCCAATTTCTCTCCTCTCCTCCATCAGTAAACTGCTGGAGAAACTAATATTAAACAAAATCTCCCCTCTCATCACCCTCCCAAATTTCCAACACGGCTTTAAAAGCAACCACTCCACAACTACAGCCCTTACCTCCCTTACCCAACACATCATCAATGGCTTCAACCAATCCCCATCCCATAGATCCATTCTCACAGCAATCGACATCAATAAAGCCTTTGATACTGTCCCCACATTCATTCTTATTCAAAAAATCCTGCAATTCCCCCTCGAAAACAATGATAAAAAATGGCTTTTGTAATTTTCTCACTAACCGTTTTGCCAAAGTTCTCCACAAAAACAATCTCTCCCACTCTATTAAATTACAAAACGGGGTCCCACAGTGCGCCATTCTCTCCCCATTCCTCTTCAATCTTTTCACAGCAGACCTGCCCACCCCTACCCACCATTCCACCAAACTAATCACATACGCAGACGATATTAGCCTCATTTCCCAACATCCAGACGTAAATACAGCCACTCTGCACACCCAAGAATACTTACAA
>JABUQX010123991.1:0-2500 GCA_015478945.1 Trachelipus rathkii | reverse complement strand
TTACGTTTGTTACATGTACCCTAAAGCAGTTAAAATCACTAATCAAACCCACCATCCAACCAGCATCCATCCATCCTCCCGACCATCTGTGATCTATTTTGATCTATTGATTTAAGTTCACATTTTGAGTATCATTTTTGGATAAACATAAACATAAAATCAAGTCTTTATACAAACATCAACCAATATATGTTGACGTAACAAAGTTTTCGCATTAATAAAGCTTACTGTAGTATCATACTGAACTAAGAAATAATTGTACAACAACAAACCATAGCAACATTCTTAAGCAGGAATATAAACGGTCACGGTTAACAAAGATCCACACTTTTAACATCAGTAAAGTAACTAACATAAAATCCAAAAACGTAACTTATTCACACTTTGTCAGCGTGTCTCTACATAAACAATGTTAATTACATTAACATTGGTAACTTATGTAACAAAAATACTATAACCCTGTTTGTGAACTATCATACACAGACCAATGAGTATACTCTAACGTAACAAAGTTTTCACATTAATAAAGTCAACATAACATTACCAGAACTAAGAATATAATGTACAAAGGCAAACCAGACACATTCTTAAACAAGAATTAAACTTTGTAAACCTTAACAAAGATCCCACTTAAACCACTAGCATAATACCTTATTGAGGTAAAGACAAACAAAAGTAAAGTTTTTATTCTCTGTAAAGCTAAAAACTATGAACATAACATACTTAACACACAACGGCTACACGAATAAACAGCCAGCCCAACATCTTAAGCAACAAAGCGTACATAAGGGGACAGTAAAACAACATGTTGTTCAGGTGTTATAACATATAATTTCCAATAAAAAGAAATTAAATAAATAAATACATTCAATTACATATAAGTTTTTAAATATATTAAACCATCTAATCAGGTGGACATAGGATTCTGTATAATTTAAGCAAGTTCTATATGTTTCTCCAGAGATTCAACACCATCCGAAAGGATGTAAGCATAAATACAACTTGCTGCACTAAACCATTTTTCTGCATATTTCGGTTCAACAGCACTCACTCGCTCCCGCCAGAGAGAAGTAAACGTATCCTGGTTGATAGTTATTAAGGCATTTCTGTATACTGCATTATACGGGAATCCACATGTTTCGGTGTAAATATCGTAGATTACACCATGCGCTATATGAATTAAGTCCTCGAGTATGGCAACACCTTTAAGATGAGACTTTAAGTCGTTTTTCATGTTAAACAAAGCTGTTATATTTGCAGATGTCTGAACAGTGAAACCTATACACGTACGCATGAATGTGACAGCATCATTGGGTTTCCAATAGTGGCGTACATCAATACTTTTAACATTGTCAGATGCAGTGAAAGCAACATCTATTCTATTATAGCCGCTCAAACTGTCACCTCTGATTTCATCAAGAGACGATGTCACAGATGACCCATACTCAGCCTTTATCCAAGCTTCGAGGCTTTCGATAATATTGAAGAATTCTTCAACTGATATGATTAAAGGTATATTACTTGCACCACCAATTGGAACACAGGTAATATATTGCTCTCCATTCGTTTTACGAAAAAATGTAAATGACACATCGTTGGGTATTACAAAGATCCTCGTAAAGAGGACGTCTGTAGAAGCAGAACGAGAGGTCGTCATATCAGCACAGCGAAAAATGTCTTACTGACGAAATTCGTATGTATAAACAGATCTAAAAGGTAACGAGATTCTTTCTTTCAACCAATCAGAAGAAAGTAAACAAGAATACGACGTACGATATGCAACCATATCAGTTCAAAATGGTATATATTCTTCGAAGGTTTTTGTTCGAACTGTTTGTTGTGTGGTGTTGTTTGCTGATTTGCTGTGTTCTTGCTGTGGCGGTGTTGTTGTTATGGTTTGTTGTTGTTATTTGTTGTTGTTGTTGTAGAGGTAAGGTTCCTGTGTTATATTTCAAACTTCTCAATTATCACACATTGATTTAATTATCATACTGATCAACGAAAACTCTAGCGTAATAAGCTTTCACATCAATAAGCTAACAGATGTAACATGAACTAATAAATAATGTACAACGACAAAACCGACACACTTAAGCCCGAATAACTGCCTATCATTAACAAAGCTTCCATACTTGCCAAATAGTAAGTAACTAACATTACATGCAAAACGTAACCTAGTCACACTTTATCAAGCATGTCTCTAACATATCAGTGTAATTTTATTTTTAAGCTTATCTCTTTTTAGACTACACCCCCCTTTCAGAAAATTTCAACATGAAACATGAAAATGATTTTATGCTTTAACCATTTTACATAATGTGATGCAATACTTATTATATTTATTAAACAAAACTGGTAAATCTGGCAACTGCGTATCATACAGAGGTGATTTGACAGAACTGTATAGGACTTGGGAAAGCTAAGTTATATATAAATCAGTGAGCTTACTCGATGGGGTATTCATATCATAGCAAAGTCTAGGGCAAACATATCTCTCTCT
>JABUQX010123990.1:20000-51853 GCA_015478945.1 Trachelipus rathkii | reverse complement strand
AGAAGTGGTAATTAAATAATAAGGATATGCAGAATTGCATGACTATTCACTATATGGTATCATTGATATAATTATTCATCCTACTCTCTCATTAATGAAATGGGGTTATATTAAATCCAATACTAAAACCTAGGAGATTAGCACCCCAAGTTAGTTCTAAGTAAATTTATTAAAATTGGCATTAGATTAAGTTATGTAATGTATAATTATATTAAAAAAAATCAAAAAATAATTAAAGCAAAAATAATAAAATAAATCAAAATATGCATTGAAATTTAAAAAGTTTCAAAATTTACCCCAAGTAAGTTAATTTCACATATAGCTATAGATAAACTATAGCTTTTAAGTTCCTGAATATATAAAACTACATAAGGAATAGAGTGCATAGATAGGCTATTTAGTTTTTGTTATAACTTTTTTATTATCTAATGATTTTTTTTAACCACCAAAATTACCACACCTCACCATATATAGCCCAGTGGGGTAGTTTCTGATAGCCAGCTTTTAGGGGTAAAAAGTGGTAGCCAAATGAAGAAAACTAGATTAAATTTTTTAATAGGTATATTCTAATAGCCCAACCTTTTAACTGTGACATTTTTAAATAACATTAATTTCTATTAATTTTGCTTCATATGAGACACCTTTTTCTAAAATTATCAATTTTTACCCCAAAAATCTCAGACTTTTCAGAAAAATTGTAATTTAATAAAAAATATTTATATCTGAACCAAAATTGGGGTAAAATATGATAGGTGGGTGGTACAACTAATGTTCAATCAAATGTCTAGCTTTGACGCCTTCCCCCAAATTCCATTTCCCCAACAATATTATAAGGGGGACTTATAGGGTTTCCATTGGGTGCAACAAAAAAAAAACATTATTGGAAGTTTCAGACAGAAAACTCTGAGTTTCTGAAGCAACCAACAGAGAGAACATTACTGTTCTGGCCTGTTGTTGTTCCAATGGAAATGTGTTGGATCCATTGGTTGTGTATAAAAGTGTCAGATCATTGGAGTCATGGATAGGAAGAGGGGAAGGTATAATACAGGGTACAATGTATTTAGTATCAAAGAAAGGATGGATGACAAAGGATGTTTCATGAGTATTTTGAAATTTTTGTAAAAGTCACATAAGGTACAAGCCACTATTATTGGTAATGGATGGTCATTTAAGCCATGCAAGCATCAAAACTATATTATTAGCTATAAAAGAAAATATGGCATCAATGAACCTTCCATCCCATTGTACGGATCTGCTCCAGCCATTTTATGTCACACGCTTTTTCCACTAAAAGGTTATTATGATACAGAGCTTACTAATTATATGCATGCCACTAGTGCAAATGTCTTACTAAAGAAAGATAGGTACCTTTGTACAAAATTTTGTCTAGCAAATTGTTAGCAATTTCTATATTCGTAGATCCCAGATTCAAGTTAGTTTTAAAAGACTACATCTGAGGACATGTAAAAATGGTTGTATGAAATAATTGAAAATATTAACAGGGATGAAAAAGAACATATGAAAAACTTTGATTACTCTGAATCTGATTCAAACCAAGGTTCAGGTAAATCTTTTATTGGCTTTTGTAGTTATGTAAGCTTAGATGATTACTTTGCAGAAATAGCAAAATCTAACGAAGATGACTAACACTATGAGCCTGAATCAAGTTATGCAGAATATCCTCTTACAAAAAAGAAAGAAAAGATTCGCAAGGAAATAGCTAATTACTTGTCTCTACCTATTTTGAATATGGCAAAAAATCCATTAGAATGGTGGAACCAAAATTAAAAAAAAATTCAGGATATTACAGAAGAAGCTCTGAAGTACCTGTCTGCTCCATCATTAAGTGTAGAAAGAGAGAGACTATTCAGTAATGGAGGAAATATATATAAAGCAAAAAGAAGTTGTTTAAGTCCTGAAACTGGAGAAAGAATATTTCTACATTATAACCTGCCCCTTTATAACTATGAGTACTAAACTAGTAAACTATAAACTTTTCAATTTTCAATGAGTTTCCACTATTTTTATTCAACTACCATATGTATTCGCAATAAATAGTAAGTTAGTAAATTATAAGGTTTTCAACTTTGAATATTTTTTTTGTATTAAATGTATATTAAATAAAATTAAAATTATGTATTAAATAAAATAAAAAAACGAAATTAAACGGACGACTTCTAATTTTCGGCGAAATTGTATGAATCGTGTGGGTACATGGAATATCAGAGGAATAAATGTTCAGGAGAAGAGGAGAGAGGTGATGGATGTATTTAGAAAGGGCAAATTTGATTTGCTAGCTGTGACTGAAACAAAGATGAAGGGAACTGCGGAAAACGAGTTGGTGTTTTGTGAAATGTGTGTGTGCTGTGTGGAAATGAATGAGAAGGGAAGAGAAGGCGTTGCAATTTTGATGATTGACGTGTGATACATAGCTATGGTTAGACTTTGTTGTGTGTGAGTTACTTTACATTCTAATGGTTAAATTTAAGTTTGAAAAAAGATCCAAGGTATGTATTGGTGTGAAGTATGGTTCATCGGAGGGAAATGTTGGAGAGTACGATTTTTTGGAATCATCTGAATGATGTTTTGGATGGGGTGAGTAGGAGCTTCAGATTGATTGTGTTGGGGGATCTAAATGGTTGGATAGGTGATTCAGAAAAAGAGATGGCTAAAATAACAGGGTAGATTTTGGAAGGTGTCAGAGAAAAAGAGAAATGGATAAGGAAGGTGATGATTTCTGTGAAGAGAGAGAGAAGTGTGTGTGTAAGTAATACTTCATAAAAAAACACAAGAGATATCCAATATAAGATATACTAGAGTTTGTGAATGATTAGGAGATGTATCGCAAGTGAAAAGTATTGAATTGACTTTTGTGGTTGGTGAAAAAGGAGATGTTGAAGTATGAAATGTTGAAGATGAAATTAAATCAGTGGGGGGATTAAGAATGGGTATTATCGGATCATTATGTTGTTTCTAATGTAAAAATAAGTAAGTATAGTAATATACAAATGTATTTGTAGTAGAAAAAAGTTGTTGCACCAGTCAAGGTGGGTGGCAAATGCAATTAAATCGTTGGTGGAAGATGTAAAAGGAACTAATCTAATGAAGTTGAAGACTATAGGTCTTACATGACAGATATGTTGTTACTTGTGTTAATGATAGTAGTGATGAAGCTATGGTTTGGAATAGAGGTATAGATCTAATGTACAATGTGTTTTACAGAAATGACAATCTTTAGGGTATGCTAGGTCTGGAAATAATATAAATGAATGGAAATAGAAACGGTATGTAGAAGAAAGATTATTGTTGGATGTGAGAAAGGGGAAGTGAGGAATAAATGAAAAAGTACGTTGAGATGGTGGTCATGTGGATAAACTGTTGAGTTTAAACTTCTCCATAGTCATGTATCTGTATATTATAAATTACTCAGGTTCACAGTAAATTGACCATCCAAGGTAATTGGATGGAAAGGAGGTGAACAAGAAAGAGAAAATGGAGGAGAAATATAATTAAAGAGGGAGAAGTTAAGTACAACCAAAGGATAATAAGAGATTAATGTATCAAAGAGCACCTCGACAAAGATAATCAGATTGAAAATGTAAGAACCAAGTACTGAACCCACTGAAACAAAATCTGGGAGCAAAAAAATGAAGGAATACCGTATAAGTAGTGCAAAAGTAAGACCTATAAGTGGAAATGTGCTAAAGTTGGAAAGTAAGAATGTTAAACAGTGAGTTGCGGATTGAAGAGCAATAAGTTGCAAGTCTAGAAAAAGGATTAATGGCAAAAGAGAAGTTGGTTTTGAATGTACTAAAAGCAATAATGAAGTTCAAAAGAAAGATTCTAAAACCGAAATTTGACAGGCATAACAAAAAGAACATACCTAAAAGGTGCATGACGTAGGAGAGAAAGAAGAGGTAACAGAAACAGATATTGGAAAGGGAGCGCACAAGAATGGAAGGATTAGAGGAATAACGGAGCTTCTCTCATGGAAGGAAGCGACGAAAGGCTAAGATATGAGGAAAAGGAAGGAACCTGCCTTAGAATATGAAACTCGGGAATGGTGCTCTTGTAACTGATGGAAATGGATGATGCGGAGCCATCGTGGAAAGAACCACCTATCGACAAATCTATATACATCTAATTAACAGTAATAGCAAGAGAGTTGATAGTGAATAGTAGATGAATGCGGACTATGATTAGTGGAAGAAGGAAAAAGAAATAATAATAATTGGGATGAGGTCATAGCAAGAGAAAGGAAAGGTATCCCTGAGAAGAGAGAAAGTAGAACGAATGGCAGATCATGAACGGAATATAGATGACTTACTAAAGGTAGAAATGATCAGAACGGAGCAGATGGTGATTGATTGGATATGGAAAGTATGATGTAATTAAAGTGTTTAGAGGGAAGGGAATATAGTTCCTAGCGGGAATTGGAGGAGAGCAAAGTTAATAGTACCCTCAATAAATTAAAGGAAAGTGAGATAAGGGGAACTGTTAGGAATTTATAGGGGGAAAATATAAGTTTATGGAAGTGTAATGTAGGGAAGAGATATGCTGGTAAATTTTAGTTCGAAAAGAGAGCGTTTGAGTGACTGAAAGAAACATGATTAGGTGAAGAAACAAGGAATGGCTAATTAGGAAGTGGAAGAGGGATGTGTAGAGATACAAATCTTCACATTGAAACAAATGACTGAGAAAATGAGGAGAAAAAAAATAAAGATAAATTGTAATTTTAGGTTTTATGCGCATTGCAAACAGGCGATATGATAGGATTTTGATAGGAATTTTCATATTGGGCAGGTGTTAGTAATTATATGGTGTGGTGGTAGGCTTCGTGAATGGAATACAAAAAAAAGTATACTAGATATGATGATTAGTGAGACGTGAAATGCTCAAGAATAACATGGTCGTCAAAGCGATTTGTTAATACTCTAAAATAAGAATGAAGTGAGGCAGGAATGTTGATACTCGTCACTGAGGTATATATCAATTCCCATATAGCAACCTCAATATGAATATAGCTTAATGAAAGAACTCCGATTGGCCAACACCAAAAGAGTGACAGGACGAAAATGGTAAGATTAGAACATTGATGAAAAAAATGGAGGTCAGCAGTGGAGGAGAGTGCCCCTACAAAATAATTATATGCGAAACCACAATGCCACTGAAGTGACTGATAAGGGAGAGTTGTTCGAATAGGCCCAACACCCTTCTGTAGAGAGCATTAGGTCTGTACAAAAGCGACCCCAACATAGTGAAGCAAGTAAAACGTAGATTAAGAGTATGGAATAATATCCTATGGCTATCCATTGGTCACCTATAAACAGTTCACCAATTAATAAAACAAGCTCTCAAAGGTTGTTATGTGACAAGTTGCTGGAATACACATACGTTCGCGGAAAATATAACTTTCACCATAGTCAATATATCTGATATATTTTAAAAATTAAACCTCGGTTCACAGTCATAATCCTACACTCTAGTACACTATCCACCGACCTATCAAACTATAAAAAACAACCGACCAACTCAAAGCGTGCCAATTGTGAGTTAATAGGATAAATTGCTAGACTATTACACTATTTACCATTGCCTTAAAAAACTCAATACAAATACAAATTTACACCTATCATCCGAACACTCTCATTAACCAAAATATTAATTATAATTGATTTAATCCAAACCACTAAAACAGATAAAACAAACAATTATAACATAAACATAATATACTCATTAAATCATAGAAAGGGTTGTCATATCTATTCACACCACTAATTACATATAAGAATCCCTTTATATCTATTGATCAAATCAATTACAAAAGTAATTATAAAAAAAGCTAAAAAATATTTCTCTGAAAAAAAACTAAGTAGATAACCTAAAAAACCGATTGCATACATTGGAAATGGCTACCTCACTCACACCACACAACAAACCACCAAAAAAAAAAAAAAAAATTATGAACTAAGCCAATTCGACCATCCCTACCAGTATTTTAATACAATTCACCGAACATACAACCATCATTTATAAACGTACTTACACATACTCTATACCTTGATAATCCATCAACTAATGTACATTAAGGCAATAGCATACATTATCTCTTATCAACCAACAAAAACAAATCAAATCATAATTACTATCTCAAACACTTTGCAAAAACCGAAGTAACATAACCAGTGCCAACAGTTAAAAAGTCTTAAGGAACAAAAAAATAACTACTAGAGTTCGCATCATATGTAAAAAAGGTAATCACTGCAAGAACAATGAACAATACTAGAGGAGATAGAATAAAGCCTTTCCCATAAATATGCTGGTCTAGGTAAAGAACCAAGAAAGCATTTAACCTGTTATTAAACATGATAACTAAAAAGGTCAGGACCAGTGAGATACAATTCTGTCGAAAGAGGGCGCACAACATTAGCCAGCCGCTCAATTAAATCACCCCGCACATAATGATATTAAATAAAATCTGCCTGTAATGGTAGCTTTCTATACCATTCAATATTAATAGGAGAGTAAGAATCAAATTCATACTCCCGCCACAACGCCAAAACTAGTGAAGGCATTTTATGAACAAGATGACATAAGTAGAATGATGTCAGGAAAGAAAGATTGTTTGTCTATGAAAGTGAATGGCATAGCAACTATGGTTCAGAAACGGCTACTACTTTGCAACCTTGTAGAAGCATATTGTGCATACAAAGAGAGTGTTCCTAAAATTGGATTTTCCAAATCACAATGTTAAGGCCAAAAAATGTGGTACTTGTTGGAAAAAGTGGAACACACAGCATATGTATCTGCACAGTTCATCAAAATGTTAAGCTCATGGTTGAGTCATGCAACCTGAATTTTTATCATGAATTCAAAAGTCTAGCAGGTGATGACTATGAAAGTAAAATTACATACCAAACGCTGCTGAGCTTACAATCATGCAATCCTCCAACTGAGAAATGTTTTCTGGGGGAATGTGAATTGTGTGAAAACAAGGACTTTCAATCTGGATACAAACATTGCTAAAAACAACAGTCACCTTCCAAAACTGAAAGATCTGACAATAAAAACAGCTGTCATACTGTGGAAAAACAGCAAAAATAAAACAAAAACTCTTTAAGTCAATATTCACAAATTTGTCTATAGAGGAAATTACATATAAAGCATGGGTGAGCGTTGATCAGGAAACTATGGAGACACTCACAAAAACAACTGATAATTTTGTTGACACCTTATTGCAAAAGTTTTCAACATTACATTGCCATAATTTCATTGCAAAGACACAAGCTGCCTTCCTGCAACATCTGACGCAGACCATTCAACCTGGGGAAATAAGTTATTGGAGACTTTGCTGAGAACCACGCATTTATATGCCAAGATGCAGCTCAAGGATTCCACTGGAACAATAAGCAAGCAACTCTTCATCCAATTGTGACATACTTTCGAACTCCAAACTTAGATGAACTGCAACATCTCAGTTATGTTGTAATTTCAGATTCCATGACCCATGATGCTATTGCTGTTAATTTTTTCATTTAACAATTCATCAAATTCATAAAAGTGAGAATGAATGTTACAAAAGTGTACTATTTTTGAGATGGAGCATCATCACAATATAAAAATAAAATCAATTTTTTTAAACCTTGCATACCACAAACAGGACCACAGCATTGATGCAGAATGGCATTTCTTTGCTACTTCACATGGGAAAGGGCCTTGTGATGGTATGGGTGGCACCGTAAAACAATTGGCAACACGAGACAGTCTCCAATGACCATTGAACAACCAATCATTTCACCACAGGGACTATTCAAATGGCCAAAGGAGTCTATTAAAAATATTGAATTTGCATTTGTACAAAAGGAGGAACTAATTAAATAAAGTAACATCCTTAAAAGTTGACTGTCAAGTGCGATCCCCATTGTTAGAACCCATAAACATCACTGTTTTATCCCAGTAGGAACATTAAAGTCAAAGTTGCAAATCAAAAGGTATTCATCATCAACTGAATCAATGGTTGTCAATGTATCAACTTACATGGACCAGATTAGTTATCAGGAAATGCAACTAAGTTACACTTGTGAATATGATGAAGAATGGAGGGTGTGTCAGGTGCTGGAGAAGTTTGATAAAACTGAACAACTAAAGGTGAGGTTCCTTCATCCGCATGGACCATCGCCTTCATTTACTTTCACAGACCCAGTAGATGAATTAATAGTGTTCATGGATCAAATCCTCACTAAGGTCAACATGAATACCAGAATTAGATGAGTTTACAAGCTTACAACTCAAGCCACTGAAGACGCAACAAGAATATTGAACAGGTAATTTGGTGCATAAATATATTTAATATAAATAACTATGTATGTATATAAATATAATAATATAATAAAATATAAAAATAAAATATAAAATATATATAAAAAAAAAAAAAATAAATATATAATAATAATAATACAATAAATAATAAATATAAATATATAATAATAATATATATAAAATAAAATAAATAAAATAATATATAATAAATAATATATATATAAAATAATATAATAATATATAAATATATATTATATAAATAAATATTATATAATAATATATAAAATATAAAATATATATACTAAATAATATATATAATATAAATATATAAATAATATAAAATATAATAATATAGTAATAATAAAATAATAATAATAAATAATAATATATATAATATATATAAAAATATAATAAATATAAATATATAAATATAATAATAAATATATATATAATATAATAATAATAATAATAAAAATATATATATTATATTAATAATATATATATATAAAATATAATATAAATAATAATATAAAAATATATTAAAATATAATAATAATTATATATATATATATAAATATATAAGTATATAAAATATATAAAAAATTATAAAATATAAATAATATAAATAAAATGAGCAATATTTTTTTTTAAATTATACAAAGAAAAATATAATATATTATATATATAAAGCATTATAAATAAATATATATATATATAATATATAATAAATATATAATATAAAATAAAATACCATAAATATCAATAATATAAAAAACAATTATAATATAATATATTAAATATAATAATAAAATATTATATATATATAAATAAATGATATAAATATATTAAAAAAATATAAAAAATATTATATAAAAAAATATAAAAATAATATAAAAAACCTATAATATATATAATTATATATAATATATAATATAATATATAAAATAGATATTATATATATATATATATAAATAATCATATATATAATATATAATAAAAATAATAAAATATATATATATAATCAACACACCCACCATAATATATATATAAAGTATATATTATATAATAATACTACAAATAAACAAATCACAACAAATAACCTAATACTAATCCTATAATAACACAACCACTAATAAAGTAAATAATAATAACTAACATAAAACACAAATAAGATAACCATAATACAAACAATATTAAATAAATACACTCACTAACAACAACCATGACCGATACCACTAATCAAACATCACTAAAACCACCCACACACACCAATTAACTAACCTATAAAATATATAACCATATAAATATAACCGTGTCATACCCTACTATATATATTATATATATAATATATAAACTATAAAATAATAAATAATATATATAACTAAAGAACCTACTCAAAACTCAATATAAAAATATATATAAAAAATATAATATATAATATATTAGAAATTATACATATATATATAAAAATATATATATAATATATTAAATAAAAATAAATAAATATAAATAATATAGTTATAAATATAATTTAATCTGTCTATAATATATATATAATATATAATATATATAAAAAATAAAATAAATAATATAAAAAAATAAATATATATATATAAATATATACTCCATACTTCCTTGCACACTTTAAAATTTATCAGAGTATGATCAAATGCATACAGCGACAAAAACAAAACTAAACACTATGAAAGAGGAAGAGAAACTGAAAAGAGCTAACACCAGAGCAAGAAACTTTCAAATGATAGGTGTGTCTCAACAAATGTTATAAGATTAAAAAAGTTACAAACTCTATTGGAACATAATCCTCAAAAAAAAAAAAAAAAAATATTTAGAAATCGATTAAGCACCCAAAATAAAAATCTACTCCGAAGAACCCCCACGATGAATGGACAAACCCACCTCCTGACTTTTCATCAGCAAACCCTAATAATTCAAAAGGAAAATAAAATAACCGACATACCCTATCCGCTCAGCTCCCAAAAGACACAATGACCATCCCTTCTTTTTTTCCACAATAATATAAACAAAATATACACATAATAAAACCTTTTTATAGATAGTCAAAGAGTGGTACAAAAGGTCATGCGACAACCCCCTCAATTACCCCATCTCACCAAATTTATCTCTATAATACACCAATAAACAATTCCCTCCTCTTAGATCTCCTCTGACTATTCACTTCATGTTCCCGTTTAAAGACCTTTTAAAATTTTAACTATACCTGAACCATGGTTAAAATCGCCAAATAAAATTATAGATAAAGAGGGAAGACCCCATAACAAAAGATAAGAAAGAGTAATATCAACCATCCCTAGAGCTGCATTTATCTCATGAAAAATCATTCAATTTAGCCTCAAACTCAGAAACGTACTGAACCCTACAGACCACTAAAACTTTTTTGAAGTCCGCCAACCAAAAAGGCTTTTCTCAAACAACAAAAACAACAAACTCGTAGCAAAGTTTCTATGAAAAATACGCCAACCGAAATGAGCTCACGCAAACCAACCAAAATGCTCTAAATGACGGATTCGGCAAGTGGATGTTCACACATGAACCACCAATACATAATAAACTTAACTCAAATATACCACTCTCACAAGTTATAGAATAATAACATAAATAATAAAAATAAAAATAAAATAACTAAAAATTACTCACAACCTCACTAAATAACCCCTAAAACACTAACATAAAAAATAATAATATAATAATAAAAAAAAAATATATTACCTATAACACACATACACTAATATATATAAAATATAACAAATAACCTCACAAACCTCCAATATACTAAAAATACTATATATAGGAACTCATATATCACTACAGCTTTGAGATTCAAACGATCCACATAATTTTGTCAAAAAGCTACTAGATACATCTATATTGGAAAACTTGCAAACAAAAATATACAAACCGCGCAACTCATACCATACACAAATAATAACCATACAACTCAACATACTCAAAATAACACCAAGTAATAATAAAAACAAGGCTGATTTTATAAAATAATATACATAATATAATAAAAATAAAAACTTATATAAATTAATAATAAGATAAAACACCTAAATATACAACACCAACAACCCACCAAAACAAAACCAAATCAAAACAACCACAACACCAAACAAACCCAAACCACCAAAAAAACCCCAAAAAACAAAACCGACACGCACAACGACCAAAACCGCAACAAACCCCCCCCACCCACACCGCCACACCCAACCACACCACAAACCCAACCACCCCCAACCAACACCACACACACGCCAACCAACCCCAACACCAACCAAACACCAAACACCCAACCACCCCAAAAAAAAAAAAAAAAAAAAAAAAAAAAAAACAAAATAAAAAAAAAAAAAAAAAAAAAAAAAAAAAAAAAAAAAAAAAAAAAAAAACAAACACACAAAACACAACAAAAAAAAAAAAAAAAAAAAAAAAAAAAAAAAAAAAAAAAAAAAAAAAAAAAAAAAAAAAAAAAAAACACAAAAACAAAAAAAAAAAAAAAAAAAAAAAAAAAAAAAAAAAAAAAAAAAAAAAAAAAAAAAAAAAAAAAAAAAAAAAAAAAAAAAAAAAAAAAAAAAAAAACAAAAAAAAAACACAATCAAATCAAAACAATATAAAAAAAAAAAAAAAAAAAAAAAAAAAAAAAAAAAAAAAAAAACAAAAAAAAAAAAAAAAAAAAAAAAAAAAAAAAAAAAAAAAAAAAACAACAAAAAACAAAAAAGAAAAAACAAAAAACCAAAAACAAACCACAAAAAAATACAAAAAAAAAATCAAGACAAAACAGAACAAAAAAAACAACAAAAACAAAAAACAAACAAAAAACAAATCATAAACGAAAAACCAGCGAAAAACCACCGCCCCCTCCCCCCCCCCCCCCCCCCCCCCGCCCCCCCCCCCCACAAAACACACACAACAACAAAAAAAAAAAAAAAACAAAACCCACCAAAACCAAAAAAAAAAAACCCAAAAAAAAAACCACATAAAAAAAAAAAAAACAACCAACTATACATACCTACTTATATATATGTTTACCCAAAGAACGACATTTCACCAATATATATATTATATATATTAAATAAAATATCATCACAAAATAATAATAAACTATATATATATAACCCTCTCATATAATTATACTACAATACAAAACAATAACATAACACCATAAATAATATATCCTATTATAAAGATCAGAAGTACAATCAAAAACACACCAAGAAACATTTTTCTTTGAAACACCAGAAAAATTAACCCATTAACCCATTACTACAAATATTTCTACATATCAGACTATTATACATAAATACATTATACCTGCAAATTGCCTAATCACAATAAGAACAATAAAAATATAGCCCGATAAATTATTCTTTCTGTTGAAAATTTGAGAAAAATTATTTGACACGCAAAAAGGGTAAACAAAAAAGGACACAATATCAAATAAAAATAAACCATGTAACATAAAAAAAAAGACCACCTCCAAAACTACCTTTAGAGTGCCCATATGTATTATTTCGCATATACATATGTTTGAAAGGTCTCCAATTACTGATAAATTAATAATAAAATTAAAAAAATCAAAGAAAAAATTTTGAAAACTTAAAAACAGAATAATAACAATTAAAAATTAGAATTTCTTGACCTCTTCTGATGGAATGTATAAGGGAATGTGACAGTGATGAAAAGATTAACCCCCTCCCTACCTATAATATCGTTGCACATGTACTACACCCTCCTATGGAAATATTGTTATAAAATCACCGCACACGCTTACTCACTTGAATTTTTCTCATTTCGTATACACAAACTATTGACTCATTTGATATTCCTTCTTGAATTGGCTCCAGAGCATGCATGTTATGTTGCTGAGAATAACATGAAGTTGTCAAATTTTAAATAGATTAATTCCTCCATGCCAAAATATTTCTCTATGGACACCAATAAAAGAAATATTTTGTGAGAAAAAGCACAGATATAGTATATACTGGGGACACCACAGATTATTTTACCACAGAATTCATCAATCACCTAGGAAAACAAATAAATGAACGAATACAGTGACAAAAGTTTCTCCCCTTCATTACGTGTGAAAAATATATTGATGTCAACCTGACCAAGTAATACTTGGAAAAATAGAGTTAGGAATTTCATACAACAGTTCGCAACAGCAAAGACCACCCTATGTACTTGGATAGTCCTCTCAATCTCCAGTCCAAACTCCATGTTACAAAAGAAGGGTCATATAAAACTTAGACCTAACATCAGAGAGATTCAACAAATTAACTTGTTCCATATCATTATCACCAAAAACAAAAACTCAAGTACAACCAAACATTTCTTTCATCATTCTTCTTCTCTTCCGTCCAACATAGCCTATTGACCGTGACATTGAAAGTAGTGAACGCTTTCGCTTTTGACTGATGGGCCATAGCTACTCAATTTTAACAACTCGAGAATGTAAACGTGGAGGACTTAAATAGAGAATCCTCGACTGAAGAATCTCAATTGCTAAACAAACCTTCCACAATCCTTCCATGGCGCACGCTATAACTAAAAGGCACACTCTTGACTTGCTTCCACGTCTCCTCCTTACAGTTGAATTCGGTCGATCATTACACAAAATCTGCAAGAAATGCACGATGCAGAAGGTTCGAAATACTCGGAGGATAGTGTAGTTGACAGATCAGCCAGCCACGATACGGAAAGGTAAGTGATAACTTCTGCCAGAGTGAAGATGGATTCTTGGCGTAGAGCAGCCATAACCGCTTCTATCACTGACCCACATACCCATCTACCAGATTTGAGATGCGGTCCACATGATTAATACCAAAGGTGGTGAGTGAGTGTCGCGTCGGCTTAGAACACTTTCATAGAAACTGAGGAAAACACTAGATCAATACAAACTCTACAACCTCCGAAATTCAAAAGTATGGCTCCATAATATCCATATCATCTACCATTCTGATACTTTTCCGGACAAGTAAACCGGCTCACAAAACCAGACCATTTAGTGAAGTCGTACTCTCAGTCCGCATCGAAGAGGATAATACCCTATCCTGCTCCCACAAGTACAGCACATGACCAGAAACACCTACTCCGTAACCAACCAATTCGACGCCAACAACCACTTGAGACCACTAGCAACGCATCAGCAAGGACAAGGTCAACCTCACTGCTAACGACGATCTCCACCGTCAAAGTCAAAATTATTTTTCAGACCCAAATAGGTCTTTAAAGTGCCAAAGACAGGCAAATGATCATTAAAGGGACTTGTAGCTTAGATGTATTTTGTGTGATTGGCAGTTATTATGGAAATTCTGTTCCTCACGGAACATTACCATAAACATAGAAAAACACTTTAAACCAAAAAAATAGATATGAGCACAAGCAAACACCAGTGCAAAAAAGCGACCTAAGGGCTGCTCCAATTGCCAATCGGTAAAACGGAATCGAATTTCGCAGACCTCAAAAATAAACATAGGGGTAGACACCAAAATTAAAACTCTCTAGCTCGAAAAATAAAAAGTTGGCAATAAACTTGGCACTAGAAAGGAGCAGAAGATTGGGGAAATAATCTTAAATTACTAACATCATAATTAGGAAGTGACTCAGATCACATTGAAAAGCCACCACAAATCAACTCCTAATATACCATTTCTAACATAGGAAGATAGACAAGCAAATATTAGAGGATATTCTATGATGATTAGGAATAACAATATGTCGCACTTAGAAAGTAACCCTAGGAAAAAGGCCAGCATCGCCCGAACGCCTATAAAACTAACTCATAGTAGCGAAGCATTCATAACGGCGCACCTCAAATAATAAAATACAAAACACCAATCGACTATCACTATAACTATACTAACAATAGCGAGTAAGACAAACACCCAATCATCTAGGTAGCTCACCTGTCTCCTATGACGACAAAATAGAGAACATCACCTGACATCCACTCCTAACTCGCATTGAAAGTACCAAATCTGTCCTTAACAAAATACTAAACATCATACACGTATATATAACCCCTAAATACCATACCTACTAACCAATCACCAAACCAACCCCCCCTCACACTCACAAATAACCAACGTATAATAACACTCACTACCACCCCATACCAAATACCTAATCTAATAAACCCACTCATATACATACTATCATACACCTCAATCAAAACCCCTAATACTATATCAATACCTATAAACAATATACACACCAACACGCCCCAAATATATACAAACACAAAATAATAAAACCAAAACTCATATATCTCAACTAACATACATAAACATAATAATATAAGGCTATACAAATAATACCTATATAAAAAAAATTTTAACAAAAAACACCTCCAGACACCCAGATTGCTTCTCAATAATTTACCACCACCTGTAACAACTTCGTCTATCATTTTTACTGTGTCCACTCTCATTCATCGTCTTCTCATCACCCTACAACTAAAACATAATGAAACAATAACAACCTCCCAACAAAACTCACGCATTATTTGTTGACAGGCGTCTGATAAGAACGTAACCCATAGCCACCTGCCAAATTTAAACCACCAACAACAACTCTCCTGGCAAGTATTCGCGCTCTACCATCCCTACTAACCTTAACACACCAAGTTGCGACAGAGTCCTGACTGTTGATAGGACCCCTCCATTCACACCAGATTTCAAAAAAACACTCCTGATAATCGTGGAGAAAATCGAGACCAAGCCGATGCCGCAACTAACAATACAATCTCAATCATACATCTCATCACCAAACAACACCGGTAAAAAAACCTCAATTGTAGCATCTCATCTCATAATCTCACACAACCTCAACGCTGGAACAAAACCCAAAGAAAAAAAAGTCAACCCAAAATGAGGCCACAAAAAATTCGCTGAAATTTTTAAAAATTCTTCTACAAACTCAACTTAAAACAAAAAGAATAAAAAAAATCCACCAATCTCTCCAAAACACCAACTCTAACAAACCACCCAAACCCAATAATAAACAATTTTTATCCAATTCACCAAACCTTCAATCGCAACCGCACACATGAGACGCTCTCAAAATTTTTTTTTCTCACACACACTCACCATACAATATGCTGACGAAATACAGGCGGTGGCTCTTTTTTTTTCAACCATGATAACACTAAAAATGACGTAGGGTCTCCATCTATATATCGTACACTCAAAGCACATATACAAAAAAAATATCACACCACACCTATAACTCATACTAATAGCTATACTATACCCTATCACTCATACAACATATACATCCAAACTACTACCAACCAAATATAAACTACAGTACCCCAACACTACACAAAAAACCCAACTAATTACCAATCCCTATAATACCCCACACTAAGAAAGCAAAACAACACACACCAAATCCTCAACAATCCTACTTACGCCTACTATAACTAACAACAACCACACCGCAAACCCCCCAACTACCACCCAAAACCACCACCAAAAGCCACACAACACACACCAACACCAAACAACAATCCCCCACACCCCAACCAACAACACAACAAAAAAAAAAAAAAAAAAAAAAAAAAAAAAAAAAAAAAAAACAGCACCCCAAAAAAAAAAAAAAGAAAAATAACACATTTACGACAAAAACCAACCAACCAAAACAAAAAAAAAAAAAAAAAAAAACAAAAAAACAAAAAAAAACAACAAAAACAAACAAAACAACAACCAAACCCAACACACAAAAAAAAACATCGAAAAATAAAATCAAAAACAAACCACAAAGCAAAAAAAAAAAAAAAAAAAAAAAAAAAAAAAAAAAAACAAAACAAAAAAAAAAACAAAAAAAACAAAAAAAAAACATACCTTTAAAACCCCCCACTCAAAAAAAAAAAAAAAAAAAAAATAGAAACAAAAAAAAAAAACCCCACATATATAATGTATATATATATATATATATATATATATATATCTGTACTATAAACACTTCTTTATATTAAAAAGGTTCAAAATCAGCCAATCAAATGGGGAAAAGGAAATATATATCATATGCTAAACACATATTAATTTTTATTATTTACGGAAATAATATCAAAGAAGGCCATAATATAATGTACATAGACAAAATCTTGAAAAATTATTCATATTTGTAATTTAATGTTGAAGCGATTAATAAACTGTCTATTATTGTTTATAATATTCTCTCTTAAAACTTCAGGTAAGATCCTTCAGAAATTGGTAAAAATATGTGAAAGAGCGGAAAATAAACGTAAATATTTTTCAAGATGGTAAAATATGCTACTACTATATTACCACACCTCGTTTAGAAACTGCAAAGGTACAACATATTCATATAGTTTATTACATTGCATTTGTTGTATAGTTTTTTAGAAAAACAAATTTTTAAAAAAATGGTAGGTCAAAAGGAAATCAAAAAAAAAATAGAATAGGTGGAAGGGAAAAGAGAAACTTTGATTCTGTTTAAAAACAATAAAAAACAATCTTTCTAATAGTTAAAAATAATATAAATACCCTATATAATAATAAAATATAGATATAAATATAATAATGATATAATAATGATATGATGCAAATACAGTATATTGATATAAATAAATTTAAATGAAATAAATACATGTTAATACTATATGTAAATTATACATTCCATAAAATAAATAACAATAATCAAAATAAATATAATAAAATAAAATTTAAATAAAATAAATAATATACATATGAAAGATATAAAATATAAAATATATATAATAATGATAATCAATATAATATCACTTAACCCCTATGGCATTTAATTTTTTTTTTATGCCAATATAAAAAAAGCAAGAATATAAAAGGCTACACATACACTGAAGAATGATGTTGTACAAATAAAACGCACTAATTGACACCTAAAGACAATGATACTATGAATATTAGCAGCAAGCTGCTGCCAGCATATGGTATTCCAACAAACCACTCTAAAGAAACGTATTAGGGTAAAGCATAAAAACTCCAGAGTCAAAGCAGAAGAAGTTACAAGCTCTTCTTCCCTTTGAGGAAAGAAATATAGTGCAGCATCTTGCGCTACTTGCTGAGTATGGTTTAGGATTTGAGAGAGGAGACCTGAGAGCTTTTATCAAATTTTATTTGGATGAGAATAATATCACAATCAATGTTTTCAAAGACAATTTTCCAGGGCCTGATTGGGTTACAAATTTTTTAGAAAGAAATAGTAACATACTCTCAATTAGAAAAGCACAGAACATAAATAGAAAAAGAGCATGTATCACTGTTGAGGAAGTTGGTAAATATTTTTATCCCCTCCACAATACGTTGTTCAACGTTGACCCTAGCAACATTGTCAACTATGACGAATCTAACTTAACAGATGATCCTGGAGTAAAAGAGATTATATAAGGGAAGGGAAGAAGAGTTGAAAATGTGCTTAACACCTCGAAAACATCAATAAGCAATATGTTTGCATCAACAGCTTTGGGAGATATGCTTCCTCCTGATGTTGTCTACAAGGATGAAAGGTTAGTAGACTCGCACATTATTGGTGGTCCCCACAAATGCAAATATAATGTGTCAAAAAGTGGCTGGTTTGAGGGGAATATTTTTTTGGATTAAATAAGATCAATAGTAATTCCATTTTTTAGGCATTTAGGTACCTGAAACCCAAAAAAAGGTACTAATAAGAGACAATTTGCCATCCCACATGTCTTTGCAAGTTGTGGAGTTATGTGAGGAGTATAATATCAAATTGGTGTTTCTGCCACCCAATTGCACACACCTGTTGCAACCACTTGATGTTGCAGTTTTTCACCCTCTCAAACTAGCATGGAAAAAAGTTTTATGGCAGTTTAAAGGTGATGGCAAAAACGTTACGACCTTACCCAAAAACAAATTTCCAGGGTTACTTCTAAAGTTATTGGAAGCTGTGAAGCCAAATTGGAAAATAATGTGATGATCTGGGATTTAAAAAGAACCAACTCATGGAATCTATTCTCTTGAACTAAAGAGAAAAGTAGTTAAGCGAAAAAAAGAAATATATCACAACTAAAAGATATAAGAGAAACAAATGTTAGTCACAAAATTAATGGTAGATGATATATCAAAAAGTCAGAGCTTGCAAAATGTGAAAAAGATTTCAGAAACAGGAAGGAGTTCGTAAATTGATGGGTTTAGAAGCAGGCATGCACCGTTTTCATATAAGAAGAATAATCCAAGCGCAGCGCCAGGGCCAAGTCATTCATAGACATCCACTGCAAATCCAGGATTTATTGGAGCCGAATGGAAGCAATATAGACCTGTGTATGAACACCGCCAACAATAAAGAACACCCCAAGACCTGTAGAGGTATTAGTTACCAGTATTATGTGATAGCCCAAAGTTTGCAGGCAAGAAAATGTTGAACTTGCGTGGACAGTTTTGAAATCAGATTAGCCAAAAAGTGTAACTGCTAAATATACTCATGTTTGGAAAAATGTAAAAGCTATAGCGACGGAAAAATTAAACACACTTACACAATTAAATTTTCTAAGAAAGAACGACGAGAGTAGTGTTGGCAAATTGCAGAAAGGGTGTCTGGGCTTTAAGGATCCCGAAAAACGAGGAACATAAGTGTCAAATTGAAAACAGGAATACAAAAAATTATTTAAAAAAAATTAATTCAATAAATACTTCAGGAGAAAGAGAAATATTATTTTAATCTTAGATCAATTAATTAGCGCGAGACAATCTTGGAGAAATAATATTAAGTAAATAACAAAATACTTGTACAATATAATTACACGCGCTACCTCATACCACCATACCCTATAATACTTCAAATAATAAATAAAAATATAAACTATAGTATATATATATATATATAGTATATTATATATAATCTAATATATAATACTATATACCAATATTAATACGATCTATATATACTTATACACCACCTCCTCATAAAATCCATAAAAATATCTATATAAACTATATATACTCATATAACCATAAAAACTGGAACTTTATACAACACATGCCAAATATTTCCCTAATCTTAACCCACCGCAATGAAATCTTGCTATGCCTCTTTTTTTTTTTCTTTAAACTTCCTTTAAAAATGAACTATAAAAAGGTTTATTTTCTTTTTCTCCTCTTTTCTTCAAATAAAAGCACTTGTATAACATTTTATATTGTTATATTACTTTGACCTTCATTGATGGAGATAGTTTAAATTTAGAAATATTTTGGGAATAAATTCTTATAATAAAAAGCCACCAAAAAACTTTTCCCTCTTTTCTACCACATCGACTAGGATACTATATATACTAATATAAATATATAATATACTACTCACAATATATAATTTACATGTTTGAACAATTATATATATTATTAAAATTACCCTCATATATATATATAAAAATACTCACATATAATATCCTATATATTATATAATATATAAATAAACGTATATATACTATATATACCCGCTAAATTATCAAATCATGTATAATAAGCGGTACATAATATATATACCCCTTATAATATATATAATAAAAATATATATATATATATAAAAATATTACTAATATATATAAAATAAATAATATAATTATATATAACCTAGAAATAATATATATATAACTAAATATAATATAATATATATATATATTATATATACTACTATATCTAAATAAATATATATGCAAAAAAAACAATTCAATACAACACAACAATTAACATGATCAATTAGTTTTTCTCAATAGTTTATTTGGAGCCTTCATTCAATAACTATGTTAAACAATTAACTAAAAACCTCTTTCTACATATGAAAAAAATATAGGATAACGTTGATAAACAGTTTTGTGAAACAGTGCATGGTAAAGATGTCTGTGATGGCATTTGAAGAATAATAAATGGTTCAACAGCAAGAGCAAGTTTGCAAAGGCATATAAATTACCAAATTTTGACAATAAAAGATATGTATAAAAATTTTAGTAGCAAAATAAAAAATCTACTCATAAAAATTTCTAGTGAAAGATATTGAAAACTAATATGTTATTTATTATTATTTACTTTTCCCTATTACCCACATACACATACCACAGCGCACAGGCAGAGCTACCTAATCAAGGAGGGGGTATTGCACATATCTAACGTCCAGGCAGGACGAAGCCAAGCCCAAGGAGAAAGAACCACATATCCTCCCACCTAACAGGTCTGCGAACCTGCGGACCCTCGCTTGTGTTTGGTGAGTGCTCTATCACCACTGATCCCTACTTGGGGCACTTTATATGTATAAATAAAATAAATTAAAAATAAACCATAACAACCCTATAAATACATTAACAACAATATATTATTCGAAGGAAAAACACATAAAATGTACCGGAACAATTTGAGTATTTTTATCCCGGTCTCCAGCCAGAACCAGAATTACTTAATGTACTGTAAGCCATAATTAAAAAATTGCTGAACGGATTTCATCTTTACATAAACCCATAGCCCTCTTTCTAACAAAACTTTAATGATTAGACCTTTGTATAGACTCATAATCATACACACGTGCATTTACATACCTACAATTAATTATCTGAAAAATAAAGTTACTCAAATATCTCAAAATATAGGATAGTAAAAAAGACACTCATTAAATTCAAATTTAAAATCCATAATTTCAAAATATATATAATAATAAATAACTCTCTCACTATATAATATATATATATATATATATAATAACTACTTAAAAAATATATACTCTATACTATATACTCCAAAACAATAATACCCAATAAATATATAACACTAACCACCAAGGTATAAATAATATATATGTATTATATATTGCAAGAAAACATAAAAGTCCAATTTTCTTACCAAAATGGCTTGTTCCTAAGTCAGTGAGTAGTAAAGAAATAAATGACTCATTGGAAAATTATTAACATCCCTATATATATCCTGTATCCTACTGTATGAAGTTGAGTAACATCATCTTCTCTACAAAAAAAAAAAATATTTTCTACTAGAAATAAAGATACTTTTGGTTGAAGAATACGGGCAAACAAGTTCTTCGAGTCTGCTCTTCAGCTGATTCAGCACCATGGCCTGGTTATTCATTGCAATAAAAATTTATTATTTTAACTGAAGACATTGCTTTGTGATTTGGGGCTCATTGATTATAAGGCAAAATTTTTCGGCGGTAAAGAAATTTTTTACCTCAAGAACTCACTTGTTTCACAGCTTTGATCTTTTCCGGGGCCCTTTTTTAATATGGGGTGTACCTGTTCTACAAAATACAAATCAAATGTCCCACGAATCACTTCTAGCACATTAATGAAAAATATGATATTGATACTAATATATATATCCCAACCCTCCCACCAATATAATACCTATATAATAAATATAGAATATATAACAATATACTATACTAGTAATACTATAATTAATAACCTATTATATATTATATATTATATATATATATAATATGAAAATATATATAATATATAATATTGCAATATATACATAAATACAATGTTTAAAACAATTTCTTTTTTTTTTTTTTTGTAAAAGGTTTTTTTTTCTAATATTCTTTTCATTCTGAAGCTTTCGAACCCCAGCACTGAACAAGAAAGAAAGATAAATACACCATTCAGCTTGTTGATATGGAGTTAAAGCGGCAATATTAATGCACATTTCAATTAATTTGAAATTGGTTTTTTTCATGAAAAGTGCCCATCGTTTTTTTTAAGAGCTTCAACTCAAAGTGGTTCGGGGGAGGGGGCGGGGCGCTAACATAAAATATTCAAACGGAACATTTTGATTGATGGAAAATGAACTTCAAGTATGGTCCAAACAGGAAAAATAAATCATATTCAAACTAATTTATAAATTTCTTAATAATGCAATAAAAGTAGAAAAAGTCTCTTAAAACTGGTCAGCTGTGAAACGCTGAAAAATTTGTGGATATATTTAATAATGTCCAAAAAAAAATTACAAAAAACAATCAAAAAAAAATTGACTTCGAACCATCCTCGTATAATAAATTTTTTCTTCCACCTCAGATAGACTGCGATTAATAGGCCACAAATATTTTCCTCTAAGACCTCATATCCTTACCAAGAATACAGCAAATAGAGAAGTTGTTCTTTAATGTAACAAATGGGCCTTGTTCTTTTTTTTTATAAATGATCATCAAACTGGCGACAAACTACTATATATATATATAATATATATATATATATATTAATTAATATCAATAATTACCTATAAAATAAAATAATATAAAACCTAACCTAATACATAAACCTAATATAATATATATATAATACTAAATTTATACCTAATATACCTATCATATTACTTTCTATTTCAGCTTAGACTATATATATAGGTCAGCATCTCAAAAGACACATGCATGTAACTAGATATTAGAGTTTACTTCTTTTCAGTCTTCTTGGGAAGCAGAACTGCCTGGATGTTTGGCAGAACGCCACCTTGAACAATGGTAACACCAGAAAGGAGTTTGTTTAATTCCTCATCGTTTCTGATGGCAAGTTGAAGATGACGTGGAATGATTCTAGTTTTTTTGTTATCTCTAGCTGCATTACCAGCCAATTCAAGAACTTCGGCAGCCAAATACTCCATTACCGCAGCAAGGTAGACTGGAGCTCCGGCACCAACACGCTCAGCGTAGTTTCCTTTTCTCAAAAGACGATGAATACGTCCAACTGGGAACTGAAGACCTGCACGGCTAGAGCGAGTCCTGGACTTAGCCTTCACTTTACCACCCTTTCCGCGACCAGACATTTTTCACTTTGTAATGTGGATAAAAGATGAAAAATAAAATCCATGCATGTCCCTAGCGACACCATCATATCCTTATAAGTTGCTGAAACGACCGCTCAAGAAATGAGCTCCAATTCCCCCTTTTATCTTTTTGGTAAGGAGTGAATAATATAGAGTAGAGGATGATGATTTTGATGATAGTTTTTAACTGATTTTTTTAAAAGCAGCATGATTCCATTGCAGACAATACATGCAAAAAGAAAAGAGTAAAACAATTAGTGGAGGCAATGGTGCAGGATGGTAAGAATCAAATAAAATAAAATAATGTAATTACCCGAGAGGTTTTAAACATTTAGAATATTATAATGGCAAGGTATAAACATTTAACCTCAAAGGAACCATATTAATCAAACCAATCTCAAATGCATAATAAAGCGAGGATATTCAATAAGTTTTATTGAAATAAACTTTTAAGCACAAACATATATCTATACAATTAGCTCTTCAAAAAGCAGTGAAGTAATTTATTCATTGAGAAGTGATCAGATAAGAAACTAGTTAGAGAGTATGATATATTAGAAATAAATGATCAAGTTGATATAGTAAAAGATATTAGAAGCTAAGCTTAGAAAGACGGTTTAAATGTATTTTTCATTTAAGGATTTAAGACAATGATCACTTTTAATATTTAAATTAAGATAGTATGAGAGGGACTCTGAAAGTTAGTATGATAGTTAAGATTAGTTGAAATAGTTTACAAAGAAAAAAGTTTCTTTTTGATTAAGTCATTACTAATGGTCAAGGTTTGAATATAGTATAATATAATAAAAAAAAACTCACACCAGATCTGGTAAAAAAAACAATATAAATTATATCAATTATTACAAGGTAAAGACTCATAATCCATAAGTAGTAAACAATAATGACACCTTAATAATAATTAGTTTGTACACAAAGTGTTTTTGAATTAAATTATTAAAAGAAATTTATTTTAGATAAGTGTAAATGACTATCACTGATATTTTATTTCTATATTTTTGGAAAACACTTAGTTTAAATTTCTTTCAAGTTTCATTAATTCTTTTGTGGCAAAATATCAAAGTGATATATTGTTTATCACATATAAATAACTCAAAACACTTAATTTTAAACATAAAATATATATACTAGGATTCGTAAATCTTTTATATTCACTTTCGCAAAAAGGGCTTTTAGTAATCAAAGAGTTTTATATTTGGTGAAGGAAATTTCTTAATTCTTAATAACTGATGATAAGTCCCCAAACTGTGTTTAAGTTTAAGTGTTGTATAAAGGGATCCACGCCCTGTTTTAAAAGTAGAGGTTATTGCAGTAGGTATTTTTAAAAAGGCTCTGTACCCAGTGTTAATGCAGAAGATATTTATAAACAGGTTCCGTACCCAGTTTTAATTATGAAAAGGATTTTTGAAAGTTTAATAGAGGATGGTTTTTTTTATTTATTTCGTATGAAGGAGATTATTTTCTTTAAACAGCTCAGTACACAACATCAGTTTCCTTAACAATACGAGAAAATAACTCAAGGGACATAAGCACAATACTCCTGTCTCACTTCTTCGCCTCAAAATATTATATAGCCAACACTTTCACACCTATTTATTAGTCATTAACATCCACACTCTGCAACTGGTCGTCATACATACTTTTCGATTCCCATTCAGAAACCTTATCACTTACCTCATTTAACTATATATACATAATATTAAATCAACACTAATACCTGTCTTATCGGAGCCTTCCGCTAGAATCCTAATATGCGCCTGTTGCAAATCCATAAAACCCTAAATTCAATTTCTTCTTCCCATCTTTTTCAAACGCCACTCAGCATTCAAATATACCTACTTCATTAATTCCATTGTTTATGCCAATTTCGAGTGTTTCCGTCACACCCCACGCAATCCGTTTCATCAGTTACGAAAACACAATCCTATTCATTATTCTATGCAATTCCCCTTACTCTCTTATATTATCATTTGTCCGTTCCTTCCAAAAGAGCTTCCCTATTGCCTTGTAAGTCGCCCATTCATCCTTCCTTCCCAAACTGTTTATTTCCTCTAACGTTTATAACTGTCCTATTAGTAATGCATCTATATTTACTAGTATTGCCTCATTTTTTCAGCTCAATTTTTCCTATCCCTTATATAATATAATTCACAAAATCTTTTCTTATTCATTTTGAACCCATCCAATTCATTATGGTTCTTTTTTAATACATTTAATCCATGCTTCTTTTTTATAATTCCGTTATTTCTTTTAATGTCTTAATTATGATCATTAAGACTTTAATGAATATTACTATGAGATCAAGATAATAAGCTCTCTCTAATCTATTGGTTCTTAATCGAGACTGGTCAACATGATCAAACCTACTAAACATTCAAAATCATTAAAAATAAAATTGGCTAAATCGCACTAAAGAAGACCATAGGGGGCTTGTATCAATATTGAGTTAGTAAATATACTCTAACCACTCACAATTGTTTCTTGCTTGGTAAGATATCACATAAACTAATAAGACATTTTATTTTATTTAACTAAGTATGAAAACCATACCCCACTAATACCAGATCCACAATGCATCGAATAATTAAGTTAATGTTCCACACTATTTAGCCACCTTTAAACAAATATAACCAATAACTTAAAACTACTATTTACTAAAAACCACGCAACAATTAATTCGCGCCCTTGTCGTCAAATATAATGATACCAGGCAGTAAATTCAACCCACATGCCATAAAATATCTGTACATATCTAAAAGCCCTTTTCTATTAATGCTTGGCATATCCCGAAGTCACACTCAACAACCTCCTTCTGGCCAGACTATTCCAAAATTTAACAAACCTATTACTAATGCATGCTTTCTTATATCAAGATGGCATGCTTTCTTCTTAATTTTCTTATTATGTCCCGTCACCTGTCCATGTTTTACTATGAAAAATTTATTGGTCTCTGTATTATCAATAGATGTAAATATTTTGTAGACTTGTATCGTCCCCTCTGAGAAATCGCTTTCTACAGAAAACATTCCTAACTGCATTCAGCCTCTCCTCATAGCTCTTACCCTCAAACCCAGAAATCATCCTTGTTGCTCTATGTTGCACTCTCTCTAGCATATCTAAGTCTTTCTTTAAATAAGGGGCCCAAACTTGTGCACAATACTCTATTACTGGCCTAACATAGCTATTATACAGTTTACTTATTACTTCCTTGCTCTTGTAAACAACATTGTGATTTATTATGCTCAGCATCTTATTAGCTTTTTTTTCTAGCTTCCAAACACTGATTAGCTACTTTCAAATTACTGCTTATAACACACCTAAATCTTTTTCTTGTCCACAGCCTCAAGCCAATCCCCATTCATATCGTAGTTAAAACTTTTATTTGGTAAATACAATAACTTACACTTTTTACCTATTAAAATTCATTTGCCAACTTATCTGCCCACCCAAGAAGTTTATCAAGATCAATTTTGAATCTTTAATGCATTTCACTATTTCCTAACTGAAAGGTGGCCACTTTTAAGTATCATCTGCAACTTAGAACCTTGCAATTTAAGTCCCCTGTCCTAAATCATTTATTATATGAGGAACAATAGAGCCCCAGCACTGACCCTGTGGGACACCACTCCTCAACTATTTCACAATGAATGATTTATTCCCAATTTAGTTGTAGCCAACCTGTTTTCTATTTCCGCAACCACTCTTTAATCCAACCATGTAACCACTCCACCTATACCACATTGCAATACTATACCATCAGCCCTTATGTGGGGAACCTTATCAAAAGCTTTACTAAAGTCTAATTATACAATATCAACTGGATCTCCTCGTCGATACAGTCAGTAAATGTATTCCATAAATTCTAAAAAAGGTTTGTCTGACATGACCTACCCTTTCCGAAACCGTGATAATAATAATAACAATACCTTGTTATCTTCTAAAATTTCTCTATAATGAAATTTCATTAACTTTTCCAGAACCTTTACAAACCAGAGATGTTAAGCTAACTGGCCTATAATTTCCCAATCTTCCTTACTACCTTTCTTATCAATAGGCCAAAAATATGCCATTTTCCAGTCATTATTAGGCTGGGTGACCTTAGTAATGCTTTCACTAAATGTTTATTTTACTGCATGATCGCTTATAAAAATAAAAACACGCGCCTGTGCATATGTCATGGTAACATCTCATAGTTTTAACCACTCTTTCAAGAATTCTACCTCCATATATAATACGCGGGCTATCTATGGACTGCAGCATTTACCTTGGGTCAATATGACTAATCGAATATAGAATCGTTTTATATTATCTTTTTGCATCTATCTCAAATTTCAAAATTCTGCCTATCATGTACTTATTTTGTTACATGTCATACAATAACTATATTATGTCACCACTTCACAAACTATCTTTAATAAATTAGCATCTGTATCACTATCACAGTATAAACAAGGAAAGCTAAAAAATAAGTACACAGGTGTTAAAAACTGTTTTGACTAACACATCTTCCTTTATCTGAAACCTCACCCAAATTTTTCAAACAAGGGTGGTTGGATAAAAGTTAGGGCATTCCGCAATTTGTCTCCTGAGGGTTCTTTACTTTTATACACACTCGTTATTAAAAGGTAATAAATACATCTTGCCTCTCACACAGATTCCTTAATGTACTTTATACCTATCCTTGAGGAGGGTAATTTTCTTGTCTCTATCATCTCTTTGCCTTTTATTGATTGGGTTTAAGTTCATTTCTATCTTGATAATTATTTCCCTGATTATTAAATAGGAAAGAAAATAAGAATCCCCATTACCTATGTTTACCTTTTAAATATTTTAAAACATCAACGCTTTTCATTAATATTTCTCATTCTATCTCTCTATTCAACCAAACAGGTTTTCCTCTTTTGCCACCCTAATGTGGCTATTAATCTTTAAAACATACGACGAATATTCATATATACCCCAAGGAGACACCTTTTAAATGTTTCCACATCCACATATAATTTATTAACCGTTACATACCCCTTTAAAGCAGTAATTCAGTAAATCATGAGGTGTGAACTAACACATGAATAAACACAGTTTTTGGTCTTTAATCTTAGAGGCCCGAGTTAGTGTAAGAGTTAGTATGCTTTTGTTTTAACTCAGCACTTGCGGCTGATTAAATTGGACAAAATCGGCGCAACAATTGTTCAGAAATATTAATTAGTATACCTTTTCTTATTAACTATGCCAATTTGGCGCCTAGATATTACAATTCATATTAGAGAGCTCTTAATTATATTATGGTCACTACTTATAGTTCTCCAATGGCTCTCTTCTCAATCCTCGAGAGAGGCTCTATTTTAACCTTTCATCCGCCATACTTTATCAGTTAGTCTAATATTAAGCTCTATGTAAGTACACTTTCGTCATGTGCGCGTTGGTGTTCTTATGACGCATCTTGGATCAAAAGGGTGGGAGCTTAATAAGTCATTCAATTTTATGAATGCAAGAACTCACTAATATAGTGTTCTTCATATTAGACACACTAAGGAATCTCCAATGAACAGGGGGTTTTCTTTCATAACATAAAACCTTGAAATATAATACCATGGTGGAAAATAATGTTATTTTATTTGTTTTTCATTTTTCTTTATTTTGTTCTTTTCTCCTTTTCAGTAATAACTGATAAAATTTATACTTTAATTATTAAAAATAATTATGGTTTTTCTAAGATTATTTTATATATTTTACATTATAACAGTAATTGCATATTATAGTATTCACTTGAGGAATTTACTCTCTAGAAGAAAACTAAGAATGAATGGACTGAAAGTTTCAGAATGTCTAAGGCACCAGCAAAGTTAAAATGTAAGTATTACAGTGATGCAATTAGCACTAAAATTGAAATAGAATAAAATGTGACATTCTTAGATAAATAATCTTATGTATGTTACGCTATATGTTCAATTTAATTATTTCCTGGAGCAAATGCGTAGTGGTAAATCTATAGTGCTAACTTTCAATACCGTTGAAAGTATGCATCTTACAGATGTAGAAGAAAGGTATAGGGATTCACCTACTTTTTTGATGGCTGCAAGACATTCAACAAATGGAAAACAATACAGCAAATCCATTTCAGATGACACATCAAAAACTCCAAAAAAAATTGTCTAAATAGATCAACGCCATTAAATGGCAAACCATGCACACAAAGGAATTACTTGGAACTAACAAAAAATTTCAAATTTTATCTCATTTTTATGCTAACAACGTCTCATTTTTAATTATTGAATTGAAGTATTTTGTTGAAATGATACAAACCTTAAGACCTGGTTACTCCTCAACGCATCTGCAACACACAGATCTGCAGGTTCCACCTTTTGGACAAACGGCTTCATATATATATATATATATATATATATATATATATATATATATATATATATATATATATATATAACCATATCATAATAACACACTAAAAAATAAAGTACTATATATATATATATATATATATATATATATATATATATATATATATATAATATTATATATATATATATATATATATATATATATATATATATATATATATATATATATTATATATTATTTCAACAAAAATGAATTAAAATGAGCTTATAAACATTTCACAAAGTAAAAGAGTATAATTTATATGATTGTTTTTGTTTTACTATTTTTTCAAAAGGAATTATTATTATTTTTTTTTTTTTTGAAAAACCCATGTGCGCAAAATATCTCATTCAAGTTTTTTTTTAAAAAAACCTGGGTGGGTTTTTTCGGGTCGGGACCACTCAAGGAATCCCAAAGAATGCCAGGAAAATTAAATCTCCCATTATGGACTATACATTTTTCTTTACTGTGGGCATGCTTTATCTCTATTTCTTTCAATAATTTCCGCGTACTAATTCTTGACTCTGCCAGGAGGTTATAAAATGCCCCTATTCTAAATGATTATTGTATACTAAGAATATCTAACCCACACGATTCAATATCAATGATTCATATTTAAAGTCAAGTCATTAATACAGATTTGAATATTGCCTTTTAACAATTAAATTTAGAGCGGCCATCACACCACCCTTTTATCCTCTAAGCTGGTAAACAAAATAAAGTGAATATCCCTCTATTTCATATATCCCTGAAAGGAGTCTCCATATAATTTTTCATTAACCCATGCCTCAGTTAATGCAAATAATGTCCGATTCCCTCATTATGGTATAACTAATCAGCTGCATCTTTTTTATTTCTAAGGCTATGGCATTTGTGTAAAAAACATTTTGATACTCGAAATGCTGTTTTTATTATCATCAATCATTATTTGAACCTGTAACAAAACTAGCTTTATTTATCTCCCCAACTATTATAGTTACCATTGCTATTATTTTGTATCTAGATTTAGCCCACCACACCCCAACTTTAACCTAGTTTTTGGCTAAACAAGTCTCCTCAAACTGGTACTGAAAAGCCAAACACCATTCTCACGAATCAAGTGAGCAACTCCATCTGCTAGCCACACAAAAGATCTTAATCACAGAAATCTCTCTCCAACAAATCCCAAAACCTAATATTTTCTGAAAAACAATTTCCTAACCCTTTCATTTACACCTTAAACCCTACTTACCCATTCCTAACCAGCACCTAACCTACCGTTAACAATTCCAAGAAATCCATGTCACCTTCTTCCAC
>JABUQX010123990.1:0-17500 GCA_015478945.1 Trachelipus rathkii | reverse complement strand
TAGCGCGGAATCAAACCACGTACCAATGGTCACAAAAATATCTATAGATCCAGCGAGCGAATTGCTAAAATATATACATATACAGATTTCCACCTTTGGAACTGCCTTCGGTTTTCAGCAATAATATAATAGCCCAAGATCTTTACAGGAAACAAAATAATGTACAAGTTTTTGTCAGGATATATCACCAATTAATATTATCTAACCATTTCTTTCACTATACAATCTGAAGAGATACTACGAGCACACTTGTGAAATCTCGCCAAAAAAGGAACAGATTCTAACTCATCTATAAAAACTTTTTTAAATTTAAAAAAGGGTAATAGTTCGGCAAAGGGTAATGATATGATATTAATTTATAATATTCCCATCAAGGAAAGTATTCAAATTTATGCAATCAAATATTTAAAAAAACATTATACAAATATTAAAAAAATAATCTTAGTAACTTATACTATATATATATATAATATATATATATATATATATATATATATATAGTATTATATATATATAGTACCCACAATACATATAGTGCTCTTTTAGTTTATAACTATTTACATACAATTACTATAATATTAAACGTATAAATATTTATATTATAAAAATATATACATATACTATTATTAATGTTTTTATATTATATTTTTATATATTCTCTCTCTCTCTCTCGCAAATGTACACATTTAATATTTATTTATATAATCTTAAATTTTAGTCAGTTATCATATATTTCTTTTTACCATATATTCCAAAAAAATAAGTAAGTCTTATGAGAGTTTTGGATAGACAGATTTACTATGTTAAATAATTAACAAACTTATACACCTAAAACACTTAATATTAACACTTTTTTTTAAAAAAATATATTTGTTAGCTATGTCAGGTTTAAAAACCTCTACTAAAAGTCAAATGATTCTATATTTTATCAATGTTTTTCAGAAGACAATTGTTGGTATATAGAAACAGAAATAAGGATACCGATTAATTATTTAAGACGTGATATCCTATGAAAAAAATATAAACTGATAATTTCTGTGAGAGTGATTATCCTATCACTTTGCCAGAACATAATAAGTACACTCATCAAGTTTTAAAATAACTTTTACAAAGACAGATTTCAAAATATATTTATGATACTAAAATTTATTTTAAAAATTATTCCTTTTAGAGACTTATACATTAGCTACTGTAATGTACAATTATATCTATTTTAGTAAACAGAAAAGCACAAAGTATTCACTTTAGCAGAATTTCAGATAGATGGAATCGTGCAACATGAGAGTAATTCTTCTATAGGCGCGAGAGAGCGTTGTTTAGTGCACACCCAATTAAATGCACAAGATGGGTTGTCATACAGGTTTCACAACTCACTCACTCCCCATCTTGCGCTTTCTTAATTGAACAAATTAACAATAAATTAATTTTGGTTGTATAGGTAACAGTAAAAATGTCAGATATATGTAATGAAGTAAAAAAAAAAAAAAAAAAAAAAAAAAAAAAAATTGAATCTATCTCTCATATCGTGCATTGCCTATTTTTATTTAATTTTTCGTTCTATTTAATGCAATAGTGATTGGTTGATAACTACCTAACTGCTAATTCCTTGCAACATTTTTCTCAGCTTCATGAATTTGGATGAAGGATGGAATTGTTATGAAAATTGTCTTATGAAAAATAATCTGTCATTTTTTCAATTAAAAAAAATGAACGATAATGCCCCTAACTCCAAAATAATCGTAAAGAGGAAAATTTCTCTTATTTCCACAAATCTTTATATATATATATACTATACTATATACTATTGTTAATTATATATAAATGAATAATATATTATAAATAAATATAATAAAATTATACTAATATATATAATGTATATGTTTAAGTACTATATACATAAGATGAGGATAAGTAAACTTATATTTATAATAAAAATAACTAATTTATAATAAAATCTGACTATATTAACATTATTATATATATATTATTTACTGAGTACTCGTATGATGGAGTAATAAGAAATAGGGTATTTACAAAGTTTTTTAAAATCTCATAGGAGGGTTACAGGAGGGTGGGCAGCGGCTGCCCCCACAAATTCTATTCAATCTTGATTCAAATAACAAAAAAATCTGTAACCTTGAATAAAACAAACTAAAGATTACTAAAGTGTGTGATGCAACGGGTAGAAAAAAACTGAAAAAAAATATACATCAATCGATAGATACTGAAGGAGCTCCATTTGCTAAGATAAGTATAATACTACCAGATCTAATAAACTACTAAAACATCACATGCTTTTTTTCAACCATGTTTTTAACAAATGTATGAGATTTGCAATAAATATTCATAATGTGGGACTCTTGAAGCGTTGCGACTCTTAATGCCTGTGTCCGCTTGTTGTGTTAATTCAGAAAATCTGTATACTGTTGTCAAAGATCACACAGTTAATTCTTTTCAGGCGTACATAATTGATACATGCGTAAAGTTAATATCGATAGCATCCTTTGGCGTGTGTGGAGAGCGCGATATAATATTCTGAATATATCTCCTATATATATACTATACTGAGGGGAGCGTATTATATGAGACTATTAAATTCTCACATAGGTCAAATAATATATGAATTCAGAACTATTGAATCACTTTTTACTGTAAAAATTAGTATGTAGATGCATAATATACGTTACGTATAATATATATACTATATATATATATACCTAAAAATTTATGAGATATTGTTAGGGGGAGAATTACCGGATTAAACGCGGCTCTTCTCTTGTATGTATGGCGCTATTCCAGGTCAAACTAGAGAACGTGAGAATCATTATATTACTATGCGTCTCAACACGAAATCAAGGTAAATGGACTCGCACGGCAGGTAATAGGAAGGAGACGCACAACTAGAATGAAACTTATGAGTTATATTTAATTATTAGAATTTAACACTAATCGAAAAAACATCGCGAGAGAATAACCATGCTGAATGCGGTATAGAAGTCCTTTAAGCAAGCATTAACGAGGAGATTTTGGTATATATTATAGTGTATTCCCCTTTCTTTGTGATGATCTCGGAGCGAGCGTATCAATGTGGGAAAAGCACTTTTGGTCCTACAGTTCCCACAAGAATGAGATCTTACTACTATGTATCTAATAGCAAGGGCAAAGTGCGTGAGAGTATTGTTGTAATAGATCCAAACTCTTATGAGATTCACTCTTACTTTTACGGTTTACAGAAAAACACAATTTTTTTTCATATCCTGAACCTGGGGTTTCGTTCATTTTTGAAGACAAATGAATGAATTCTCACTTTTATAAAAGCGTAATAACAAATAAGTTTATTACAATAAGAACTATTGTAAAAATATACTACATTAAGGAAAAGATACACAGGAACGAAAATCTAAACAGAGCTATTAAGAGAAGGCAATGCACACAAATGACTCTGACAACTAAATTTAATGTTATAATAGTTAGATGTATTAAATATAAATATATCATCCAATTTTTACATTAAGTCCACTCAATTTGGAATCCATTACTCACCAATATATCAGTTTACCTATAAATAATAGTTACAATAAAGAACTATATGCTCATAAAAACAATGCTCGTGAATTAACAATTAGTTTTAACATGTTAGACTATTATACTATATATTTATTATAATATGTTTATTTATTGGTATTAATCTTACAATAAATTAATATATAAATATTTTAATTAAATAGATATATAATATTCATAATATAATTAAGTTTATTTTAAATATATATTAATTACTAATTTATATTTCTATATAATTTATTGAGTGTATAATTTATAGATAAATATTATAAGTAAATCTTATAATTCCTCTTGTAGAATTAATATATTTTATAGTTCATATTTTTATTACGTATTATTGATTACATATTTATAAACTAAATACTGGGCTTTTATATTTAAAAAGAAAAGCAATACTTTATATAAAAAAATATTCCTTTATATATTCATATATCAACTCAAACATACTTTATATGTAACTTTATATTGTAAATAACTTATTTATAATTATTATTTGTTGAGGATAACGGGATTCCCAAAACTATCAAAGCTGTAAGCTACTTTAATAAGTTACCTTTACCTATAAGTAATCGGACTATTAGTGGTCATTTAGCTCGTACTGGCATAACATAGAGAAATTGAGTGGACTACATTGAAGCGAGTAATTTATTTCTAGTAACGCTTATACAATGATTTTAAATCTGGTCTCAGCTTCCGTCTCAGCCCCGATCGCCTGAGGAAATTATGACGATGTTTATTATTGTTCTTGACATTATTCAAACTTAAATCAATCTTAATCTTAAACCTATTTCCATAATAATGATACATTTTAATTTAATTAAATTGCCTTATTTAAACTAATATCACATTTTTATCCACCTTAATAAGGATTGTGTTATGATACGAAGGGATTTCTATAAATCAAGAATATTCAAATTATATACAATATGTAAAGTTGATTAAAGGAACAAAAAAAATCTGCTAAAATAAAATATAATAGTCTTTATTAAATTAATATATATTTAAATATCACTTTAAACCACATAAAAAAAAAACTAGAAAACGAGAAATAAATTCGATCAATAAATGGCACGAATGGCGATCTAACATTTAACATATATCTATTCAAATAATTATCAACAGAATATATACGATTATATGTCATACAAATATAACACAGGGCGCAGAGATCTAATTAATAATGTTTATAATATCTATCTCATCTGTCTAGGACTGATCATATAGACTAAGTTTACAGAGATATATTCCTAATTATCATAAAACCTCATGTCCAGTTAACAAAACAACTCACAGATTTATAAAACAATAGATTTCCCCTCGGCCATCCAGCAGAACAATAGGCAGCTATAATTACTGAGCACTATATTCATGTCATCACTTATGGGCATTAAATTATCAACTTTCTTTGCGAGCACCATTTGGTTTTCTAAAAGTCTAGTAAATGTAATCTTTCATGTATCGGACGTCAATGAGCAAGACCATTGATGAAGAACCGATCAGATGATAAGCCGTTAGAAAAACATTTAGATTCAGGAGTTATTCATTCTAATAAGGCGTATGTAGTAATACTAGTTGGAATTAATTCCAAAACAGCACATTGAATAATTTGAATTACCCGTGTAAAGAGCTAAACCACATCAACAAACATAAAATGGAGTAATGTAACTTCAGCTGTCTCACTGACAAATGTACAGAGGTCTATAACACGCTATACACCCCTAACAACTCAAAATACAATTTTAAATAAAAATCTCTATCTTACACTCGACCCAGTTAGTATCCTAGCAAAACCTGTAGACCATTCATTTTGATGAATGATAAGTAAATGACTTTACAAACAATATCTTAAAAAACAGTTCATTACAAATATCACCTCATTGGTATTAACAAAATAGTGGATAAATATTCCAGAAAGGTGACATTGGGACAGATGAGAGTCAATCTCTCTTATTTCTAATTTTAAATAATAAATAGATACTAAGACATGATAAGTTTGCATATTTATCGCTTTGGGAATATCATTTTTTCAGGCCTATCTTCAGCAGAGTCTCTCAATATACACCTGCGCGTGATTACGCGAGATTTTAATTCTCATCCGGGTTGTTTAAATTAAATGCCTGAGTAAGCTATGAGTATGTCTTATAAGTAATTTTCAAGCACATCATAAGCCACACCTGATCCAGTGTGATTAATCACACACACAAGTACTATCACTAATATGATACATACTCAACTTGGACTCATTGAAAACTAAACCAGCTTTTGTCGATAGATCTAATATAACCTAGTCACGTCGTGATCTGAGGTAGGCTACAAAACATCTCGTTAGAGTAAGACACTAGATCCCTTAAATACCATCCATCAATCAGAATCAGGCGAGAGAGAGGAGTTATTTCCTCAATTGATAAATAAAGCAAGACACACACACATGACGCTCTATACTACTTCCTACGGAAAACGTGTGTGAGATTTACGATTCGACATCAGAAACCAACCCTTTACCACATACACTAGGATTATATGTAAGTAGTAGAGAGGCTTCAAGCGGGAGGAATCTTAGATATAAGGAGAGAAAGATTAGTCTGAGGAATGTCATTCAAGTCACCACATCCTAAGTTGGCGAACACTACAACGCGAGACACTTTTTACTACACAAAAATTTACTCAGATTTAGACTGGAGAGTGACAATATTCCGCTTGAGTGGCGCAACCTCAATGAGGTATCCTAGTTATATGTATGTTTTAAGAGAAATGAGTATACTTTGGACATGAAACAAAGAACCACGCATAGGACACCAACACACCATTCGAGAAATCCATTAAATGGTCAGATGGAACTATGTAGAATTCTCCCTCTCTGGTCATAAAATCACTCAACAAACGAAGACTCAATTTAACACATTGGTCTAATTTGATTGCTGTATAGCCAATACCTCTTACACAAGGTATTGGAGATGAATATTTCTCAATGCCTACTATTCTCAATGCCTACCAGGCTATCAACAACCGAGGCTCTAATGAAATTTACACCTACAAGACTAGTGACTACGCAATCATAGACCTTTTCTGAATATCCCTCGATTAATACATCGATATATAGGGGAAAACTATTCGCCTGAGGATAATTTATCTGTACAGGACGTTCTTCAGAAAGAGCAACGAAATATATGGGTCATAGTAATTCTATAGTGGAGAATTCTTTTGATTCAAGTGCGGAGTGCTCTTACTCCGCCAGAATGCGCCACCATTCACTATATAAAACGGTTAAACACGTTCCGCGTATTCCTACACTATAATTAAAAAGGATACAGTAACTAACTTGTGTGGAGTGTGCGCACTACCAGCTATATTTGTCAAGTATCGAAAGTACACTGAGTGAGTCATGGAATTCATTAAACGAACCGACAACATGCGGTTGGTCCTATCCTTGTCGCACATTTCATCCGCTCGAGCGGGTAAATTATTGACCAATGTTATTCCGCAGAGGCAATGGAGGTTCTTAGCTGTCGTATAAACTCGCACGACGGTGAAGTAGTAGCAAGAACTCCACAACGCGTTTAATCCCACGTAGACAATATCTTTTATTCACCCACGCGCATGTTCACGGTCATGAAGCAGGCACAATGAGACACAGAGGAACGTTGAGAGTTGTTTTGTGATTAATGAGTCATATTGTGGAATTTGTCCGTTTGACAAACGCCTTTAAGTCGCTTCCTGAGGCTCACTCTCTCGGTCACATCAATTGAATTAACCTTTCTAAGTGCGCGGCACAAAAGGGGAGGATCTATCAATGCCTTTTCGTGAATAAATATTAAAATACATTATCGCTCAAATAGAGGACACTCGATTTCCCGCGTCCGCGGACAAAATTATGAAACCATAAAAACGGTCACTGTGATCTTACGGGTTGGCAAAAGTAGCGAACAAAAAGTCTGAGTCATTTTTCAGTGCGCCGGATATATTTGCCTACGTCAGGAAACACGCTCTCTCTTATAACCCTTTAAGTACAACGTGATTTTTTTCAAGCAACAGTATCATCCATTTACAGCGGGAGACATAGGATGGAGCGGGGCTGGTTCCACAATTTCAAGTTTACTCCTCTGTCCTAGCGGTATTTCTGCGCTGCGGGTCTTTTGTATGTTCTTCTTCTCGGATCGCATGGTATGTTCGTCAATGTACATAGAATAAGGAGTAGATCAACCTAGAGGAAAATCGAGAATTGGTCAACAAGTAAAGGCCCTGTGATATTATTTAATCACAGAGACATTTGTAATTATAATGAATGCTTCCTGTTAGCGTGTATTTATACGAGTCGCCAGCGGATCAATAATATATACATAGTATGTTGACAAGTGAATAAATTTCCTTTATTATTCTAAATAAGAACTTAGATGCACGAACTACGCACTTGTATCTGAAATACTATAGACATATCATTTTCATTCTCTTTAGAAGACTTCTTCAAAAAGAGAAACCGCAAGATACTATTAATTTCCTGTGAGTATAATTTTTAATACGCGCGTTATTGCCCATATACAAGAGCCGGGTAGATTGTGTACTATTAGAAAGAGGACCTGTTGTGAATGTAAAGCTTTTTGGCATCAGGTAAGTTTTCATAGCTACACATACTAGCAAAGATAAAACGGCTGCTTAATTCCGCGGTGCTATGCAATGGGGTTCGCACTGAGCGAGAGAGCCCTAAAACCTAGGTCTCTGAGAATTGAACTCCTTTACTTGGTCTTATTAAGTTGGCGCGAGTCTAACCGTGAGAAGTATTACTTTGGAGAATTTGTCTTTGTTCCTTTTCTCTTAGAGAGATCTTTCAGAGATCTCCACTAAAATCTTAAATTTCCCACGAGCTCAAAAGTGATATAATTTATAGTGATATACTTGAAAATAGTTACTTTTTAATAGCAGGAATTATAATAAATGCTCAAAGATACCTAGCGTATTTAACAGTTAATAATAAATATCGTTTGGTCGGTATGTAATAATACGAATAGAGTAATTAATAGAATGATCTCGATATATATATATGTTTAAACCTTTTCTAAGGTAAACTGACTTCTTAAGTGAAACTTTTGAAATAATTTTGTAGTTATATTTTCGCTGAATGATTAACTCAGTATAACACATCATGTAGTGAATCAGGGTGTAGGCTTAGTTATAATCCTAAACATAAACACCTACTAAACTTATCATAAATTACTAGGTTCGTTTATAATAATAAGAAGTGTTATGGGAGCGAGAGTATGTTCTTCTTGTTGGGTGTGTGGGTCGTATGTGTAAGATAGTTTAAGTTACCAGAATCGTGTGATGGTGAGTTAGCTATAAATCTGTGTGTGTAAGTAAATCTGTGTAAGTGAACTTCTTTGGGGTTTGTTAGCTAAATATTAACATGTTATGCTGTCGCGATTTCGTGTAAGTGTTCATAAGTATGAGTTCCAGTCGAGTGATATAGTGTAACATCTGTATAGTAGAGAGTGTAAGGTAAATCATCTAAAGTTGAGTGCACGTGTAGCTAAGTTGATTTGCCTTTCCGTAGTAGGAATAAGTAAAAGTCTCGATAGTGTGCATGATGAGTAAATACTTGAGAGTCGATAGGTACTCCCTATGGTAACACTCGTATGGAGTGATTTAAATTCATTGATGGACATGTCATTCATAAGAAATACGTCACCCAGTGTAAAAGTCAATTGTGAGTAGTGAGGGAGGAATGTCTATAAAGTGATGGTAGGTGTGGATACATAGTTGTGGGTTTGTTATTAGCTTCGAGCTCGTGATGGAGTTGTGGTGCGGTTTTCAGATAGGGTGTAATTGTGTGATGGATCCGTGTGTGTGTGTGTGGTGTGTGTTTCGTAAAATAATAAAACAATAGTACTTCAATGAGCATGCTGATTGACATTAACACTAACGTAATAAATCCTATATGAGAAATACAATAAATAATAAAATACACAAAATTGAAGAATTGGAATATTACACATATCAAAATTATATAACACACAATATAGACATATCTATAGAATGCAGGGAATCAGTTATGAAGAAGATTCACCTTGAAATGTAAATACATATCATACGCGCACACTCAAATTATAGCATTAGGAATGGAGTCAAACAGCAACGAGAGTGACGATACGAGAGTATCTAATATATGAGTATCGAGTATTAAAGTGTCAGGCGTTAAAAGCAGGAGAAGTTTCTAGAGAGCAAGAGCAGACACTAGAGCAATGCATATCGAACACTGTTTTGCAAATTAGCGAGCTGAAGGCGAATATAGGTTGTAATAGCAGTAATACATGAAATCTATCGCAGAAACAGCAGTGTCACATACACTGGCACGAGACCTAAAACCTTATCACCAAAAAGTTTTTTAACTCTGATTTTTTTAGATCCCACCTACTCGCAACTATGGGATGGCGTTTAAGGGTACTACTACATCTCGCAGGTATATTGGAGAAATACTGATCCTACACACACCCGCTTTAAGGTATGTAACGTTAAATCTGATAAATATAATTGAGTTAAAAGCAGTTAATAGACACTTTGAAGTAAAAGAGCGCAGTTAAAGCAAAGACCAATGTAGTATCAGAAAAACAGTAAATACACATGAGGAACAACAGCAGTTAAAACATGAGTTTACAGCAAGTACACAAAGGACACAGGTAAATACAAAAGATAAAACCTCTAAGGCACAATCGCGGACATTGGAATTAGTATAAAGAGAAACCTATAAACACACCAACTGTTAAGGATTGGAATTGAAAACACATGAATTATACATAAGACATTAAAAGAAGAGAGAAATATAGTTCCCGTGTGTAAATAATAAATATAATGAGTTTAAAGCCAATACCCAGAAAACAACTCTTGACACGAATAACAGTGAAATAAAGCGTAACACACAACACACATTTTAACAAAGCAGGTTAAAGGCGAGTAACAAACATAACTATTCCCCCTGGGTCTTAGTGATACCTCTATTGGAGCTCTGATTTACCTGCTTTAGGTTCATGTAATGTTACTGTTTTTTAGTAAAATTTCCCAGAGGGGATAATCCACCTGTGCGAGAGTAGTCGGTCAAAATCAAAAAATATTTTAGTATAGGTGAGGCACGCGCCGGAAGCCTTCTTGCGGTTCTTTCTGCGCAGAAAGCTACATTTTCACAAAAATTTTATAAATTAAAAGAATATCAGATGGAGAGATATATACTAGTCAAAAGCACGAAAATATCAAAATGTAATAGTGACCTCGAGAAATGGGATGGCATGAGTGGTAAGCTCTATAATATGAGTCTGAATTAGAATAAGTAAGTTTAATCATAGTTTAGGTTCTAGCGAAACATGTTTTGTATTATATACACAACAAGTGTTATATACTGCACTAGGAAATAAAGATATTGTATATTTGTAACTCAGGAGTTATACTCACTTGTGACCTTTGAAAAAAAATTCCTTTGAAAATGTTTTAAGTAGGCGAATTATATAACAAAGTTGGGAGAATATGAACATGAATAGTGGAGTCACATGAGTTTTTTCCATCTCTATCACACGGCACAGAGTTTATATAGGTCTAAAACCATGCCCAGGCAGAATTGTCGATATAGAGAGTGCTACTTGCTGTTACAGCCACGCACTCGGCAGCGCTGAGGACAGTGAATTAGCTTTTTATTTTACCGGTAAAAATGCCGAGAGCCCACTTGGTCGTTTGAGCAGGACCCAGAGCGGTGGATCGGGTAACGCACTGAATAAATTGCGTGCGACACATAGTAGAAAAAAATTGAGGTCTGCTCATCTATATCTATATCTATACGCGAGAAAATAACTACAGCGGGATCGCAACGCTGCAGAGAAGGTCGTCGGCAGCAGTATCATGCTAAAAAACTATCCATATATAGCGGGGAAGGAGGAACGCGACGCTAGGCGCCATCTGGTGACCTGACTGAACTAGAGGGTGAGGAATACATTAATTTGATATAACTCCTGTTGCAAATATTCACATTTATACACTCTCGTTGATTAGGTGGCGTACACGTCAGAGATGATGGAGCAAACACGATGATATCATCACAAGATGAATCTATATCGTACCAATTACTCTAGATGTATCATATAGATAGTAACAGCATCAATCAAAGACATGAGTCACTAATTGCCAAGATGAACAAATTCACAGTGAGGCAGTCCTAAATGCGAGGCAATTTAATGCTGAGTGGGCAATTAGTTACGATGTGGAACTAGGTTGTATATTAGTGGTTCACTCTGATAGCTCAGTAAGTTAATGAAATTTAATTATAGATTTGATGCAAGTATAAAGCGTGGACGCGTATTTATAGTAGTAGTCAGAGTATTCGTTCTATAAATGCTCTATAGTTAGTCTATGTGTCAAAAGAGTTGATGGAATTAATTGGCTTTAGAAGGCAATCCATAATAATACTCTGCAGTGTTGGTGTAGAGTGATAAAGTTTATATAATATATTTTAGTAGTCCTGTCATTTGTGGGTGATTTGAGTTATGTCAAGTCGTTACTCATGTTGTGTGTTGAGTGTTGTGTGTAGTCACTATGTGATTTATTATAGTGTATATGGAAGAGATGTCAAGTCTGAATATAATTAAGTGGAGACTTTTGTGTATATATTTAAAGTGTCAAAGAAAGATGACAAATTAATGCTATATTATATAAAAGTAGTCAATATAGAAAATGTATATGTATATGTGTCTTAGATATAAAATAGAGCTCACTATACTACATAGTGTACTGGAAATCAAGAGCAATTCTAGCTATTGAGTACATATACCATATTAATCACTGTAAACTCGAAATTCCCTTCTATTACTATTTGTTATATTTAACCTATTTAGGGGTAATGACATCCTAATTTACTAAATTGTTGTGTAGGGCTATATTACTAGGCCTCAGGGGGGAGGGCTAGGAACAAAAGGCTTGTAAAAAAGCCTGGCATCAGACTGGCAAAGATATCTGGAGTTCACAGCCTCTACAGTCGGTCATCTATGTAATGTCTACTCTCACTCTTTAGGCACTTCTAATATAGTGCACTCCACTTCGGCGCACTGCATGACTTATCATCTCAATGTGGCAGGCTTGCGCCCATTCTGTCGTCGAGTCTTGCGCACCTCTAAATATCACTACATACGATAAATATGAGACGTGACACTATAGAAACATCACTAGATACTCCTACGGTGATTGGGAACCCATCAAAAGCCATCAAAGTTAGCGTGGGTCAAATTGCCCATAGGTTATATGGCAAAGGTCAACGACGCGAAAATTATCTCATATTTGTCGGTACCCAAACCAAGGTAAGAACATCAAAAAAGGGCTAACAGAGTTCCCTTAAAATCCGGGTAGGACCACAATCAAATACCTCCTCGTGCGATGCCACAAAATTGACCCATGGACGAGCGAACAGCCATGAGTTGGCAGATAAGAGAGTTTGTGACGAGTGGTTATAATGTTTGTAAAATTGTAAATTGGTTGTCTCTATGGGTGAATATAAATTATGTACAATTAATAGTTATACTCTTAAGAGTTGAGACACATATGTATTCCTAATGAGAGTGAGTGAATATTGTTGTGTATAAGATGTTCTAAGTGTGTGTGTGTTTTGTGTTGTTGAGTGAATTGTTGTGTAGGATGATGATGCTACTGTGATCGCTCTTGTGATAGTGGTTGGTGGTGTGTGTGTGTCTGATGTAGTTGTGCTGAAGTTGTAAGATGATATGGTGTCTATCAAATCAATTAGAAGAGAATAAGCTTAAATCGCAATGAACAACATAGACACTGCTTCAATGTAAGGAAACGAAGTACACTATTTAGATTTAGACTGGGATTGAGGCTCAACGAAGTGAAGAGAGCAAAAATATAGCAAGACGTGAAGAAAGAGAACCCCATAGCGATACTAATTAATGGATAGATGCACACAACGATGAGCTATAGTACTGTCACATAATGAGAGAATTAAGTAAATATGAGATACACATAACAAGATGCATATCAAACGACCAAGGTGTATCTAAAAATAGAGTGGAGCATAAGTCCCCACTGTGTAAAGGCAAGAGAGTAACATAAAAATTACCGTGGGTCAGAAATTGACCCTAACCGACCAAGAAACACTATTAACGAGGAGGAGAGATCAAATACCATGGAAGCCAAAGGGTTGGGTCGAAAAAATTAAGGGTGGGTCAAAATTGACTCCATGGGAAGACCAAAAAGGGTTGGTCGCACCATAATAAATTACGAGGTGGGCTAAAATTGGACCATGGAAACCAAAAGGGTAGCCAAAAATTTACCGTGGGCCAAAATTGACCCATGGATAACCAAAGGTTTGGGTCGAAAATTGGGTGTGGGCAAAAAATGACCCAATGTGATATGCAAAAACCCAATTGCAAATGGATCAAACACTCAGTAAATTATCTAATTAGAGTCAAAACAAGGTTAAGTATACTCATCAAAAATAAAGGTGTGAGCTAGTCTCACCCTAAATTAGAAGATTTCAAAATAATATATTATAACGCGTGGGTTCATAAAAAATTATACCATGGTCGATATATATTATATAGATAAAAATAAGGTATATGAATAAATAAAACATATATATAAATAGGGGGGTAAAACGTACAACGGTTGCTGACGCAAGCCTATTTTGCAACACAAACCAAAAAAAATCATCGGTGGCCGTATTAGTGGGCGAATCATAAAAATTTTCCCGACTCAACACTATTTTAGTGACAGTGATTTAGCACCGACTTTTATAGAAAAAATATTAGAGTGAGTTATAAAAAAAGATGTCTTAGGGCCTGATGGCCAAATACATATTTAGTGAGTCTCTCCCAAAAATTAGAAGTTCACAAATTAAATATTTGAGTGTTCTTGTCTCTTAAACTATTACTTCAGAAGAGTGATTTAGATTGGAACACAACAACAAAACAACAAAAACCAAAATGTGTTTAAACAACGGCCCAAAAAGAAAGAGTATAACGCACACTGTAACGAACAAAAAGGATACAAAGAAAAACGCGCCAGCTTCTATATAAAAAAAAGAGAGTATACAAAACCAGGTCAAAAACGGTCAGCGCCAGGGTAACACTTAAATTTTGGCTGTAACATCGTGAACAATATGTTCAATCATTAACGGTCTTAGGCGTCTAACACAATACTTTTAGGTTGTTGTGTTAGTGAGAAAGAGCATGACTTCTTGTAAGTTGACACAAATATTTCTCCTAAGTGGAAGATAATAAGTAAAAAAACAGCTTAAGAATAGCCCGAAACACCACTTAGTGATATAAACTATACTTTGATAATGAGTGAAGATAATAGGATGATATATATATGGAGTGAATGATGGATGATGATGATTGATGATGATAAAGACATGATGAGGATGATGATGATGATGAATAGTGAGTACAGATTTACTCATATTAGGACTTTTTTTTATTTTTATGGTATTTTATGGTACTTGTTTAAGATATATTAAAAACTTATTAATAACAACTTATACAAAAATTAAGTATTTCTGGATATATTAAAATATTGAAGGCCAATTATTGGGCAATTCATTTTAAATTAGTATAAAGAAATATTAAAAATATCTAAAAATATATAATATTTATTTATTTAAATTAAAATATTTTGTAATAAAAAAAAATGAGGAAATAAAATTATTATTTTATTATGCTATTAGGCTATACGAATTCATAGGAAACCTATTACGTAAAAATATAATAATAAAATTTTTTATGCCAAATTTTTGATTGAAACTAAATAGTTATATAGACATCTATATATATATATATATATAATATATATATATAATATACTATATATAATTTGTATTATATATTATATATATTATATAGGCTGAAAATGAGGCTTCCTATATATATAACTGAGTGTTTTAGTAGTTAAATAGTAAATAGAGAAATATTAAGCATATGTATTGCTCTATATATAAAAGATATTAGTATCATATATGATTATATATTATTTATTTATTTTTATATAATCTGTTTCATCAATAAAAAGAATGAATAAATTTATCTATGGTTATATATAATATATAATATATATACATTATATGGTTATTATTTTTATTATTGCTGTTGTTGCTAGGTAATTGTTATGTATTGGGTATTTTCTGCTATCCATTCATCTGAGTTGATTCCCTATAGTCCCTAGTGGTTACTTATAGTATATTATTTCTTATATATATATTTATCATCATCATCAATCATCATCATCATCATCATCATCAATCATCATCATCATCATTTAAGAGGAATAATATCCAATTGGCCATCCCAGTCAAGGGTGAGGGGGGTGGGGGAAATGGAATGGAAATCTGAAATTGCCAAGACCGTGGGGGTCATGGAATAATGGTTAGATAAGTTTTTAAGCGTATGAAACATGTGATCTATCGAACATACCTGGGCATTAATAATTTATATGTATAACATAGCTTAAAACCTGTAGAACAATAAATGTTAGGCATAACTGTATAGTGATCAAGAAAAATTTTTTTACTAATTATATAGCAATATGTGTTTATTTTTCGCAGTACACAAACACCTGATTATAAAATCAAAAAAAAGTCTAATCTTAATTCTTTAGAAAAATTCTTTTTGAATGAAAAATCAAAAAAATCTAGGTTATTATTATATATTAACAAACATTTTTTTTTTTTTTTTGCAGTTGCCACTGCACCCCTTGTCAATTCTGCTAAGCATAATACACTTTACTTTTATTTAAAAAATAAGAGGATTTTTTTTAAGACACGTTTTTATAGTAAAAACACATATGTTTTTTTTTGTTTTTGTACTAAGTGGTTTTTTTTTTTATGTTACATTTTTTTTCCGGGGGTTTTCAGACCCCACCACTGACAGATCAGGAAAAAAAGACAAACCATACAGCATTCTGGAGTAATAGCCGACAATGTATACATGCACATTTTTCAATTAATTTGAGAATTGTTGTTTTTTTTTTCGTTGCTAATAGTGTGTTTTTTTTATAGCTCAACGTCAATAAGAATCAATGGGGGGGGGGGGGTAGGAGTGAGAGTGAGGGGCTCACAAAATGTGATTCAAGGATGTGAGACATGTGATTCAAGGATGGGAGGAATGGGATTCAAGGATGGGAGGCATGTGAATCAAGGATTGGAGGCATGGATTCAATTAATTGTCCTTAATTGCAGTGTAATGCCTGGAGAAGGAAAAATCCTCAAAATGGCTTGCTCAAAAAACGCTGGACAGATAATGTGTAAGCTGCAAATTTCTCTCAAAAAATTGAAAAAAATTTCTACAAGTTTTTGCACCTATTTTAGAAGAAATCGACTTCAAACCATTATAACAATTTTTTCACTCATACTAGAATGCGGTTTAATAGGTGCAAACTCGCTTCCAATCAAATTTTTTTTTTCTCTAGACCTCTATTTACCGGTTGGGGGAGTATGATACATCAGCAATGGGTTTGTTTTTAATATAATAACATAATGGGCAACCTTTTGGGGGGTTTCTCTTCCTATTGTGTGTAACGGCACTATAGTACGTGGTGATATAATATTATATATATATACTAAACAATAGCTCAATACCAATAACTATATTACTACTATATTATATATTAATATATCTATATATATATTGTAGATAAAGTATATACATATAATATATATAAATATAATACGTATATATATATATTATATTATTATAATTATAATGACCATTTACACAAGCATTTATTTTCACTATATTGTACACGATCTCACCTTTCTTTCTTGCACACTATCCAAGTACAGCCCTATGAATTATCCTTGCACTTCATAGTGCCTATGACCAGGTATATGTATTATCTATTATTTTGAATCAGTGCATATATTTCTAGAAAAAAATTTTCTGTGAGTTCAAAAAGAATTTTC
>JABUQX010123989.1:25000-26297 GCA_015478945.1 Trachelipus rathkii | reverse complement strand
CTAAGGATTCATTGAAGATTATGGATGTGAATCCAAAACGAGATTTTGTCGTAAAAAACCTGAACCTAAAGATGCAATTACATAGGACTTATACTTATATTACACAATATATGAAACTTCTGCACAGAGAACTTAAGTGATCCTCTCTTAATCATACACATGGGTATTGACTTTCAAATGGTGCACTACTAATGTACGCGAGTTAAATAATGTACTCGATTTGTTTAATGTGTATACAGTCTAACTTATTCTTTCATTAGCACTCCCAAAATTCGTATGTTTAATAACATTAAGTTTTTCTTTTGTATTTTTTATTCAAAAAATTTTATTTATTGTTTAAAAATTATTTTATTACTTTTCATTTATAAATTTTATTTATTTTATTTATAAATATTTTACTTTTAATAAAATTTTAATTTTTTTTATAAAAAAACATATACTTTACAGACCTTAAAGCAGTAAAGCAGTAAATCAATAGCGCAAATGCCTAGCAATAGAGGGGAATAATAGGCTTTTGTTTTACTGCTTTACTGCTTTACTGCTTTAATGCTTTACATATTTTAATATATAATGAGACTATTTTATTAAAAAACATTTTGTTTTTTAATTAATCATTTACATTTATATTATTCATCCACTGTTAACTAAAATTATTTCAAAGTTTTTAATAATTTGGATTTGTTTTATTATTATTATTATTATTATTATTATTATTATTATTATTATTATTATTATTATTATTATTATTATTATTATTATTATTATTATTATTATTATTATTATTATTATTATTATTATTATTATTATTATTATTATTAATATACCTCCAGTCAATTTACTTCTATGACTATTATATATTTATTTATTTTAAACCTTTAGGTATTTTACTTCGTCCACACACACACACACACACACACACACACACACACACACCACACACCACCTACACCACACACACACACACACACACACAACATACACACACAAGGTTCATTAAAATATACACTGTTTAAACATACCAAATAAGTTCTTTTGTATGAACACAACATTTAATTTATTAAAAACCTTTTATGTTTAAATTAAGCACGTACATTTATATCACTCCTTCAATTATAACTAAAATTATTTCAAAGTTTCTTAAAACTTCTATAATAAATCATTATCTTTGAACAAAGAATTTATTATTATTATTAACTGTTAATACTTTTTGTTTATAAATTTTATAAGTATCAAGTTTTAAAATAATTTTTACTAAAATTTTATGAAATTTTATTAAAAACATATATTTTACGTACCC
>JABUQX010123989.1:0-10000 GCA_015478945.1 Trachelipus rathkii | reverse complement strand
GGTGGGAGCTGTAATCGTTGATGGGATGAGCAGGTTCATTCCTTCTTCGACTAAATCTTTCTCTTCTCATAATCCATGGTTCGATCGTACTTGTTCTCTGGCCATTCAGGCTAGAGACAGTGCGCATCGGGGGTGGAAAAATTCTCGTTCTCCTATCACTCTCGCTAATTTTCATTCAGCTAGAAATCGTTGCAGGGATACTCTTCGACGAGCAAAGCAGGCTTTCATCAAACGAAAGTGCACTAACCTCCTTGGTTCTCCTACTGACAAATCTTTCTGGCCTCTTGCCAAAAACATCTCTAACAACTGTAAATCTTCATTTCCTCCTCTTATTCGTTCTGATGGTTCTGTTGCTAATTCTCCAACTGAAAAGGCCAATCTCTTTGGCCTCCTATTTTCCTCTAACTCAACCCTGAATGATTCTGGCATTCCTCTTCCTCCTCCCTCTCCTAGCAGGTTTCCTATGCCTTTGCCCATGATTACATTTGATCGGGTGCATGGGCTCCTGAGACCTATGAACGTTAGGAAGGTGGGTGGCCCGGATGGCATTCCTCCCCGTGTTTTGAGGGAGTGTGCTCGTTCAACTATATTCTCTATGTCTCAATACTAACACTTTCCCTCAGTGTTGGAAGCTCGCACATGTATAGCCGGTTCCGAAAAAAGGAAGCCGCTCTGATCCTTCTAACTATCGTCCAATAGCTCTCACTTGTATTATATCTTAGATCTTTGAAACCCTTCTCAACTCTCATTTCTTAGATCATCTGGAATCTCATTCACTTCTTTCGATCGCCAGTACGGCTTTCGGCGCTCGAGATCTACTGGCGATATTCTTTCCTATCTAACTGTTTTATGGTTTTCTGCCCTTAGGAACTACGGGGAGACTTGCATGGTGGTGCTTGACATATCCAAGGCATTTGACCGAGTATGGCACGCGTCACTGCTCTCCAAGCTCCCTTCCTTTGGGTTTCCTCCTTCTCTTTCCTTACTTATGTCTAGTTTTCTCTCAAATCATTCAATATCGGCTGTTGTTGAAGGGGCGTCTTCTACTTCTTTTTCTGTCAATTGTGGTGTTCCTCAGGGTTCTGTCTTATCTCCTACTTTATTCTTACTTTTCATTAATGATCTTCTCACCTGCACATCTAACTCTATCCATTCGTATGCCGATGACTCGACCCTTCATTCTTCAACTCATTTCAATTCTGTTCCTTCTTTTACTTCTAGAGTTTCCTCTCGTCTTAATCTTTCCGATTCTATTCTTGCAGATCTGGATAGAATTTCCGGGTGGGGTCGTCTCAACCTTGTGAAATTTAATTCTTTAAAAACTCAATTTCTACAAATCTCCTCTCTAAGACACCTTCTAACTTTCCTATCTCTTTCGACTCTCCTATCTCTTTCTCTTTGGTGCTTTATCTCTAATCTATAGGCACCCCAGCGGCAAGTGCTCGAGGGAACTTATCATTTGCGTACCACCACCTTTACGACGCAATCGTAGCACAAGGAGTGCTGTTTCTGCGCACAAGTTTTGTTGATGCAGGTAACTCCGGGCTAGTTCTCTGCGGTGCTTCCTTCTTTCCTGCCACCTCTGTTCTGTGGAATTCTCTTCCATCTTCTGTGTTTCCTGCTGAATTTAATCTCCCTCACTTTAAAGCTTGCGTCTGGGCTCATCTGCGTAATTTGCGTTAGTTGGTGAGCTTCTGAGACATGTAACACCCCTTCCTTGAATAGGGCTCCGCCCGTGAGTGGTGGTGACCACAAAAAAAAAAATGTTCTTCACTTACATCCCGTAAATTCTCTCGAAAAAAGTCCAAATGCCAGTGCAAATAACGCACCTTTAATGACATACGGCACCCATTTTTTTATAACAATCAATGAGCATTTTTATCAGCTGTTTTGTAATCTGGATCTTTACAATTTCCTAAAAATCCCTGAACCACATTATGGAATGCACACCAGGCATAATTTTCAATTATGCTTATCTTTACCTTCAATTTCAAGGAATTAAGCATATTTAAGCAAGTTTCAATAATTAGCAAAAAGCAAATAGAAAAACCTGCTCCATATATATATATATATATATATATATATATATATATATATATATATATATATATAACTAAATAAAAATTATATATATATATATATATATATATATATATATATATATATATATATATATATATATATATATATATATATATATATATATATATATATATATATATATATAAATATATAAAAAAAAAAAAAAAAAAAAAATATATATATATATATATATATATATATATATATATATATATATATATATATATATATATATATATATATATATTATATATATATATTTATATATATATATATATATATATATATATATATATATATATATATATATATATATATATATATATATATATATATATATATATATATATATATATATATATATATATATATATATATATATAAAACATCTATAACACTGAAAAATAGTTTAAAAATGGTTGTTTTTATATGTCATGGACTTGTTATAAAACAATTTTACTTACAGAAGGTGTGGTGAAGGTATAGGGTAGTTTTCATTATGAGGAACTGGGGTTCTGGATGAGGGAATATCTGGGTATGGAAGAGATTGCCTTTCTTTACCTTTTCATATTTGGAATATTCAGAAGTGGCAGTCATCATAGTGATTCGTTGGCTCTCGCTATATTCTGGGAATAGCCAAAGGCATTGCTTTTCTTGTTCCTCTTAGCCATCCTTCTAGGGTTGTTTTGCAACTTCCACATATAATGAGGTGCCCAGTGCTTATCTTAATCACCAATAGGCATACCAAAGTAGAGCCTGTACGCTATCCAATACTTGGTTTCCTTCACAATTTTGGTGGAAATGTGCTTAGAACTAGAATAATATCAACACACATAACAAAATGAATCTGCCAACGTTTTACACTGTCTACTTGCAATTTTACAAATGTTTATTATATTATTACTAATATTCTGAAAATTATAAAAGATATTTAAGTTTGGTACCTCACCTTCAATTATATCATTGCACTAGAATGTAGTTAAACAATGAGTATATATATATATATATATATATATATATATATATATATATATATATATATATATATATATATATATATATATATATATATATATATATATATACCGTATATATATATATATATATATATATATATATATATAGACACGTCACTCTCTCTCTCTCTCTCTCTCTCTCTCTTTCTCTATATATATATATATATATATATATATATATATATATATATATATATATATATATATATATATATATATATATATATATATATATATATAAATCTGTTCTTAAGCATGCAATCCCCATAAAACATTAATGGCAACTGACTTTTACTTAGGCGATGCCGGTAACGACCCTACAAAATGAGAAGATGCCAATAATTATTTTATGCCGTCGTAACATAAAAACGGTCGATGCTAGAGAAAAACTAAAAACATATTTGAAATCTGCATAAAAAACTGTATAAAAAACAATAAAATCATAAGAAACAAAAAATAAATTTTGTTACATTGTGTAATAAACTTAGTTTCGATATATAAAAGGTTCTAATAAGGAATTCCTTAAGCTAGCTGAAACCCAAGAATGGCATCTCCGACGGTGAACCACTTCTAGAATGCATTTAAATGGCATAACCGAGGAGCTTGTTCGCGTGAAAAAAAAAAAAATTCACAGAATGGAAGCCGACTTATCAGCAACCCCTGGCAACAGCACTGATAGTGGTGATGGTGGCTTTTCAGCAAATAAACCTACTGAAGATGAAGAGGATTTGGATGTTAGACTTTGATAAGTTCATGGCTGAAATTGCATTGACATCTCATTCACCTTCAAAGAAATCACACCAAGGAACCTCATCAAAAAAACTGAAGAGACAGTCATCAAGGAGCAAAGATAATTCAAATTTGCAATCTGTGAAAGAGGCTGTGAAAGAGGAGATGAAGCTCTGCGAAAACATGGAGATGCTGCATACAGAAGAGAATCCTTTCATGTGGTGGCATGAAAATGGGCCAAGGTTTTCATTATTATCAGTGCTTGCAAGCAAATATTTATCAGTTCCTCCCTCATCAGTCGAAGAGCGAGCGTATTTTTAGTGTAGGTGTGAATGTAAACACTAAAAGGAACAGGCTCTCGCCAGATACTGGGTTAAAGCTTAATGTTTTTGCATCACAATTTGAGAATTTTGAATTTAGTATTGAATGATATCTATTTTAATCTTAAAGGGTATATTATTATGTCATGTTTGAATAATAGCGTTTTTTTATTTGTCTTTTCAACCAAGATTAATTGAGGTTTCTTCTTTCATTATTTTATTCTTTATATTGTAGCTAGTTAAAGAATCTTCTTGTAAATTGTAATAATGTTAAAACATAAAAGCTAGTAGCTAAACTTTGTTAATACTTACTGGAAAATGGAAATGGAATATTTTTTTAATAAACACAAACATAAAAAAGTTATTAATATTATATTTGCATTTATTATTCCTTTAAGATACTATTTTAATTTATAAAATAAATATATTTGGGCACAACCAAGTATGAAATAAATGACTAAGTATTGGTTGTACAGGGAATGCAATCCTGAGTTGCCTAGCAGTACCAAATGTTCTATCTTATTTCTGTGTATTTATTATATTAATTAAAGTATCGGTATCGGTATCGGCAACTAAAAAAATAGAGTATCGGTATCAGTATCGCTACATCCCTAATCTTAAGTAAATTTGTTTAAAAATGTATAGAATATTTCCTTTGATGAAAATGTTGGAATTTTTTTTTTTCGTTAAACAAGAAGTGACATTGTGGAACAAATTTTAATTTTCTCATTATTGAATTAGATTTGGCAATTAATTATAGGTAATTTGTGTGCTCTTACCACGAAAATTCACTCGGTTTTGCTCAATCAGGTCCTGATTTTGCAGCCCTCTTCCTTCATCGTATTCATAATAGTTTTTTTCTTAATACTACCAAAGTCTTTTTGCAGTTACATATATGCAACTTTATTATTTTCTAGATATTTGTACCTTTTCTTATAGTATTGTTGTATTATGTCTATTTTCATATGCAAAATCCTAAAAATATTTTTAATTGTTTCATTTTTAACCCATTCCAATATTAGTAAAGTAGGATATAAATCTCAAAGGGTTTCTAGAATTTTCTCGAGCGCTCTAGTTTTTTGTAAAATATTCTAGGGAGACATCCAAAATATATAATAGCGACTAGTTTCCGGAGTTAATCGGTCAAATATCAATCAATCACTCAATAATTTTGAATAAGCATATAATTTAGTGAGTAATTTTGTCATCGTGATTTAATAGCGGATTTAATTAGTTTAACTTATATTGCACCTACTAATTAGTGCTTTTCGTTTAATTTTATAATTGTAAGGGCCTATTTAAGCCTATATTGTGCTTATACAATATTTCAGATTTTCATTTTCATTTTTTTTTTTTTGGGGGGGGGGTAATTTTAAAGACTTTATATACATTTACGAATTAGCAGAACAATCAAGCAATATGTCATCAAGCACTAGAAATTTCAAATGCAAAAGCAACCCCGATTCCTTCTGTTATATATATGTGGAAATTTTACACTTCCACATCAACTGGCAAATATAACTGACTTCGGTAAAAAGTTTACTTAGCTTATTTTGACATAAAACTTGGGAGCAATATAAATAGCAGGCTCCAACAAAGCTTGAACTATATGCTCTGAAAGACTGTGACATTGAATGAAGGGTTCATACTAAAACATACCCTTTGGAGTTCCAGTGGTAAGTTTATGATTTCATTAAACTGCTTAATTTAATCACTAGTATACTATAACTTACCTAAATTTTGTGGCAATTTAGTTACAACAAAAGGCAAGTTTCTCGTCGCTTTTGTTAACGCTTTAAAAAAAATTTTCAGAACAGGTATAGCGAGAGTCTATTAATCACGAGACCCATTGCTACAATTACTTTGCATCGAGTATCTAGCTTTCGACACCGCAATACGACAAGTTCTACATTCAAATGAGATTGCCATTCCATAATATAAGAGTTTGTCAATTTAAGAATTATACAAAGATAATCCTTAAGATTTTGTTATGCATTCTGAGGATTCAGACACCGATTTTGACTCCAACGTATTTGAAATTCAAAACGATTTGCTAAAGTTTAATATATTAGAACAGAAGATAGATTAGTATATTGCTGCGACCTTACAATACAAAAGATTGGCGCTAGTTTTTTATACAGTTTGAGAAGAAGTCTTAAGTGTGTGTTGTTACGTAATTGCAATCTATGAATTTGTCACAACGAAACTAAAAGAAATGTATTTACATATATAAAGGGTTTTAAATCTTATCAAATATAGGGAGCACGAGTGGATCATCTTATTAATCTTATTAATCTACCTTTTGTGAGCAGAGAAGAAATCATATTTCTTCTTCTGCATATCAAATTAGGCCCCATTAAACAATATATAAAAGCTTTAGATACGCATGGTGAGTGTTTTAAATACATAATTTCAAAATTACCAAGTTTAAGTTATGAAAAAATCAAGACGGGAATTTTCAACGGCCCACAAATAAGAACAGCAATAAAAGACAGCAATATTCCTAATGTCAAGAATGAACGTAAAAGAAATAACTGGTTCTCATTCATGGATTTGGTAAAAAACGTTTTAGCTAATTATAGGGCAGATAACTATGAAGAAATTGCAAAAGGAACTTTTACGAGAATACAAAGAGTTTACTTACAATTTGACGATAAAAATTAGATTTTTCAAAAAGCAATCTTGACCAATTTCCAAGTAATTTAGATGAAGTAAGTGACATACAAGGGGAGAGATTTCACTTACATTTCGAAGTTAGGGATTAACGGTACCAATGACGCTGGGATTCTTACATGATTGCTGATTACTGCTGGTGTTTGAAAAGAGACCTGCCATTAGCAGGCAAATACCCTAGAAATTTTTATGAAAGAATTTTTTGCCGAAATGAAAGTTTCATTCTTTTTTCATCTCTATTGTTATAATGTAATTGTTCTGTAGATTGAACTGTTTAAATTCATGAAACATGAAAATAATTACTTAACACATGTCTTGCTTTTATGGCATAATTTGAGAAATATGGTAAATGGTCCATAGGTTGTTGACAAGAATCAGGACTTGATAGAGCCAAATTGAGTTGAAATTCCTATTCAGCGTACTAAACTTCACTAGAATCATGTGCCAGATACCATTCAATAAAATATGTGTTCCACAATATTATTCATGCTTAATAAACTAAAAAATGTTTTAATCTCTTTAAAAAAGTTTATTATTTTTAAAATATTTTATTTTAATAATCATATAAATTACAGAACAATATATATATATATATATATATATATATATATATATATATATATATATATATATATATATATATATATATATATATATATATATATATATATATATATATTATATATATATACTATATATAACATATATATATATATATACTATATATACTATATATATATATATATACCATATATATATATATATATATATATATATATATATAAATAGTACTATAAGTTGGTAGCAACTATAAGAAGGATGATAATTTAAAAATTTTAAAAACAGAATTTATTAACAAAGAAGTAACAAGTAACAAACTTTGAGATACTCTTTATTCACAATTCAATTAGAAGTTATTATAGTTATTTAAACCTAACTTTTATTATTGTTATTGTTTGCCTTGAAAATTACCTCTCTTGCCGAAAGCTGCGTTTTATATAAGGAGGATTTTGATGCTTGGGTGAGATTTGGCTAATATTCTTATTGTTAATTTAATCGGACTGAGTATCTCAACAGGACTGGGTTTATAATTGCTTTCATTTGAGCTTATGCTAAAATTTGCTCACGCAAAATCTACAGCATTACAATAAAAATATTTTACAAAGTTATAATGGGGTGCTACAGATTTCCACGTAGTGAGAAAAGTATGTTATAATAATTGCTACAATAAATAATAACTAAATACATAAAGTTAACTTTCAAATACAACATATTAATTATGGCATTAATAGACTTATACAAACATTTGAAGGCAAAAATAGTATACATGAAATCTAGAAAGAATATTCAAACAACTGGTTATCAGAGATCTAGAAACATATACAAAATATTTGAATACACAAAAATATAATAATGTATATATATACAGAAAAAGGTGCATTTAAACACAAGCATTTTTGGTTATATCCGTTAGATGTAAACATACAAACATTTAAGTACATTAAAGCACAAAAATATTAATTACATTATTAAATAAAACAATTGAATTATTCACCAGATTAAATAGTACATCAGATCGAACTATTTGAATCCAGGAAGGTCAGTATGAGCGTTTCTAATGTATCCATGATTGATCAATGCACACATAGTTTTCAAAGCTGTAGTTTCGAGAGAAACATTGCTTGACATCTGTAGAAATTAGGTCCTTTATTTGAAAAGATTTCTTCATACATAAAGGCTTGGTCTGGTACCATTTAGAATTTGAGAATCAGAGTTCGCAATTGGAATCCTTGATTTTATACCTTATAATCAACTTTGAATGATGAAAATCATGCCGAAAAAGGAAGTTTGCTATGTGTAGCGATGAATCTAGTTGTGAAAAGGGGTAGACCATAATCCAAAATTAGAAATGAAAGTGAAGTCAATCATTAATGTTCGCATTTGCTTGGGTCATTTCTCCTGTTCTGATTGATTTACATGTGTAGTTTCATTTCTTCATTTTTGTAAATAATTTGAAGTCTTTAGTGAGAGCCTGGGTGTTCTTCCTCCACGAGAGTTCACCAATTATAGGGTAGTCCTTGCTATTGTGGTGGCTACTTTTTTGAGCAAGCACATATAAGATGATAGTGGAAATTTAAAAATCCATATTGAGATGATGCTTTAACTTAGTAAGTATTCCAATGAAGTAAAAATAGCTTAAGTCCTTCTGTCAGAAAGAGATACTATATATATATATATATATATATATATATATATATATATATATATATATATATATACTATATATCTCTCTTACTCTATATAAAATTATTGCTAGGGTTCTGTATGAGGGCATATTGTTACCTGTGTTATTGTATAGTGAGTGAGAGATGGTCTGGAACAAGAAGGATAGATGAGACGTTCAATGTGAGCTTAGTTTATATTGTACAGAAAAATTATTAAAATGAGAATATTAGTTTTAACCATGGAAAGGATAAGACCAGTAGTCAGGTGAATGTATATTGTTAATTAGTACGATTTTGTAAGTTAGTGGTAAGCGTGAATTGAAATTAGTAAAAAGGAATGTTTGCAGAAGAAATAGTATGGTAGAGGAAGAGAGAAGAAAGGTGTATAATAACAGGGGGAGGGGACCCCTAAGAAGAAAACACTTAGGGGGGAGAGCTGAGGAGGAGGAGGGCCGGAGGGGAGGAGGAGGGGGGAGGGAGGAGGAAGGAGGGGAGAGGGGAGAGGAGGGGGGAAGGGGAAGGAGGAGGAGGAGGGGGAGAAGGAGGGAGGGGGGGGAGGAGAGGGGGGAGGAGGAGGAGGAGGAGGGGAGGGGAGCTTCTGGTTTGATTTATGAGATCCCTTACTTTAGCGGAAGGAAGGAGGGAGGGGGACCTAGGAGGAGGAGGAGGAGGAGGAGGAGGAGGGGGAGGGAGGAGGAGGACCCCCGGACGGGGCTGAGGGCTGAGAGGAGAGGGGGGAGGAGAGGAGGAGGGAGGAGGGAGGAGGGGAGGAGGAGGGGAGGAGGAGGAGAGGAGGGAGGTGATATGAGGACCAGAGGGGTATGGTTGTAGCTAACTTATTGGCTTAAAATCTACGCATAGTGAGAGTCCGTCGCTGTCCCATGAAGCTTTAGGAGTGGAATTTTCTGACTGCAGTCGCCACTATGTATTACTGAGGGCAGTAAGGCTGGGCTTT
>JABUQX010123988.1:0-29930 GCA_015478945.1 Trachelipus rathkii | reverse complement strand
GTAATAATATTACCGTTCTTCCTCCATCTATTGTCTATGTGTCATGTTTTTCGCAGGAGGTTCATACGAGCGTGAAGAAGCAATGAGATTTCAGACAAGTTGCAATTTATTTGTAGTTAAGACTACTGACTTTAATTGATTATTAAATTTATTTATATTTAATTATTATTATATTTTATATATACATATTAATATATTATATTATATAAATATATAATATTATATAACAGTTTATCTGGTTTTTAGAATGATACAAGTTGCCATGCTTGTAAGTCTAACTTTTAAAGGGTAAAAAAAATGCTTTGTTCGTGTTTCTACGGCGGCGGCTATGCGCGAAGGAACTTGGCTGTGCGCCTTTGCTTAGACCGCCTTTTTAAAAATTGTTGCGGCCTACATTATAGGTGCGCATAGGCGCAAAGTCTCCCCTTAACAATCAAGTATCATCTGATATTATTTAATATTAATATATATATATACTTTATATATATATATATATATATATATATAATATATAAAATATTATATTATAATTTAATTATTTATAATATATAATTATTATATATATGTATATTATATATTTATTATAATTTAATTATATAATATTATTAATGATATATATATATATTATAATATCTTTTATATATATTAGGAAATGATTGATTCTGGAGGAGAATTATAGGACAATATATGCCTTCAAATCAAGAGTATTCATTAATATACTAGAGTTGGTGTAGGTAGAGATGGTATACAAGTGAAAAGAACGATTGATTTTTCGCTTGGTAAAGAGTAATAACTATGTGGGCTACCAATTGCTTCACTTTTTATGGCACATCAAGGCGGTGTGCTCAACATATGTGCTAGAGAATAATGGGAACAACTTTAAATAATTACGGTTGACTCTGTAAAAGTGATGATGTGCAATCTGACTTTTTGCGATAAACGATAGCGATTAAAATGACGAATCACACCTGCATTAAGGGCGAATAAAACCACATCACAGTGAATAAACAAGAGACTTGGCAAAAAATTGGTTGATGTCAAATTACTTAAATCAAGGATTCGGCGATTATGAGGGAATAAACGATTCACCGAGATATTTTTTGGGTCTCGAGAGAGAAGCTAGTGAGTTAATACCATACGAGGTAGGCACATGAAGAAGCTTCTTTAGTTCAGATGGAGTCTAACCATTAGATGTTGATATATGAATGGTGATTAGAGTGGCCTATGATATAATATTAATGGTCTGTCAATGGTGAGTTTGATATGATAATATTTATATAAACCTCTTCGAGTAGGGCTTGACCGTGGTCGGGGTGATTCTTTAAAAAAAGAAAATGTTGAGAGTTAGTAATGAATGTTAAGTCAATGAAGTGTGGGATGATATCAGTCTTATGCGTTTATGTACTAGTTGTGGGGCTCGGATTGGAGTGGAAAAAAGTAGGAAGGAAGGGGGAAGGGGAATAAGAGTGAGAAGTTAAGGTATACAACGATTAACAGACTCTTGTGAGAGAGCTTGGAAATAATCAGGCTGAATGTGACCAATATGTGAACGCCCTAATCTGGATGCGATAGATGACGGGATCTGTGTTACAGGAGTGCAGGAGTATGTGGATTGTACAAGTAGGAGAAGAATGTCATGAGTGGTGAAATGAAAGGTGATGAATCGTTAAAAAGTTAAAAAGAGCTTGTTTGATGTGCTTAAGCCAATGATTAGTCTCAAGAATAGTGTTATGGTATAATATGGAGAAAGAAGAGACTAAAATTCATAGCGTAGTGAGGAAAAGGCGGTAAATGAAGTTGGAAGGAGAATAAACTGAACTTACAAGGATAAGAGCTCTCTGGAAGAATCCAAAGTTAGAATGAGAAGTCAGGGGATCTGCAGTAGAATAATAATAGGTGTGCTTTCGTGACTGAGGAAAGGAATATGAGGAAAGTGTTTAGGAAATACTTCCTAAAGTAATTTGACGTCTTAATGAAAGAGGGGAAGAAATGGTGTGGGTTTGATGGTGAAGAAGAAATAGGTATTCTTGGGGATGAGTTTGTAGGAGGAGGTGAATGGTGTGAGAAAATGACCAAAATGGTTAAGTCTGCATGTATAGCTGGAATATTGTGAAGTGATCAGACTTTTAGGCTGAAATGGTGATTACTGGAGTACGGAAGTTGCTGTACAAAGCGTTTATGGCGAATAGTCCTGAGGATGCAGGAGGCAAGTAATGAGTACCCTTATATAAGGGTATGGTGGATAAGGGAACAGCTCTGAAACTATAGGGGATTATTTATTGGTGTTGTAGGGAAGATATATGCTGGAAAATTTTGCTGATTGAGTGCGCCAAGTGACTGACGAGGCTAATTGGTGCGAAGAAAAGGTGCATTTAGAGTGGTTAGAGGTTGTTTAGATAAAATTTCTATTGAAAAACTGCAATAAGATGATTGAGAAATGGGAAGAGATTGAAAATTGTATTAGTACTTTATGAACTTGCAGACAGGAGTAGGCGGTTAGATAGAGCTCTGTGCAGTGAGTGTGTATGGAATTGTGGTAAAGCTTAACTGAATGGAATCAAAGAATGTATGACAAGAGTGAAGGCGTGGTAGAATAATTGAGTAAGATAAAATTGGTATGTTAATATTATTAGTGGGAGTGAGGAAGGTGGTATATGTCGTTGGTATTTAATTATATATTATGGGTGATGGAAAGAATTCTAGGTGGATTAGAGAATTTGTTAATTGTATAGTAGTGAAACTATGGTACGGAATAAGAGTGTATAGATCTAATGGTAAAAGTGTGTTCAGCATGGAAGCAATCTTAGGGGCTTATTAGGTGTGAGAGAATTGTAAATGTGATGAGCGTATTAGGGAGTTGTTTAGTGTGAAGAAAGACGTAATGAGGCGAGAGTAAACGACATTACATTGAGATGGTTTGGTCAGGATGGAAAGGTGGAATGATTGTCGGTGGTTGATTGGTTAAGCGGTGAGTGTGCTGGGAATGGAACGGCTTGGAATCGAAGAAAAAGTGGATTGAATCAGTAAAGGAAATGTTGAAGGAAAGGATATAATCTTGGCAAGAGCGCGAGAAGGGAAGAGCTAACAGGAGGTGAATGGGATATGTGGGAAGTATGGTTGTGGCTCCTGGTCCAAAGGGATGAATCTTATATTGACGAAATACCAAAGTAAGAGTCTTCGTAGTCTCGTGAAACCCTAGGGTGGATTTTTTTTCTGACTGCGACGAGTTTTCGCTTAAGGATATGGAGGGAACGGTAAGGGGGGGGACATTCTTTTCGACTTACGACATGTTCTTCTGCTACTTTACTTTTTCCGGTATGTTCTGCGCACCTAACCCACATTAAGGGAAAGAAGTAAGGTGGTGATGATGATGATGACTGATTGAGATCGATTGTATAGTATATAGTATATATGTATATATATATAGATGAGTACTAAAAATATTTAAAATATATTAAAAAAAATTTTTTATTGTATCTAATTTAGGATAATAAATATTATTTATATAATATGGACATTTATAAGTGGTTGACTCCGTTAACATTAGTTAGAATTAATTTAAGGTTAAGTATGGTTAGTGTAGGTTAGTTAGTTAGGGTTAGGTATAGGTTAGGTTAGTTAGCTTAGGTTAGATAGGTGAGGTACCCAAAAATTATGTATTTACCCTAAAAATTTTTTAAAAATACGAGACATTAATGTTTGATTTGTCGCTCCTGGAGATCACCACTCTATAAATAGCTATATATATACTATAGTTATTATATATAAATATTATATATTATATATTATATATAATTATATATATATATATATATATATATAATATATATCATATATAATATATATATATATATATATATATATATATATATATATTTATTTATATATAATATAATATTATATATTATAAGTCCTCCAAATTTGAAGGTGAGGGAATTTTTACGATGATGAGGTAAAAATCAGATATAAAGGGAAAATTTTAAGCTTAACTACGCTAAGGTTGCGTTCTTTCATTGTTGTCTGAACCTGGAATTGATTTTTTTTAATTTTAGGGCACCGTGTGTGCTGGGAGCGTGGTAGTCCACGGGACGGCTGCCGTACATTGGGGCAACGTGTATCCCACGCTACGGTATTCGTTAATAAAAAAATTATAAAAGACGTCTGGATGGCGTCAACATTTCACCTCTAAAAACTTTACTTTAAATACATCAAATTTAAACTGAAATAAAATTCCCTAAGCTTACTTTTCCTATTAGCTTAGGTGTGAAGCCCCAAAAAAATATATATAGCAATTTTTTTTCGTTTTTGTTGAATTATGTATTATATTTGAAAATTCACCATTAACAAAGAAAGTTTGTCTTTTTCTGTTGCCAAAATTTGTCGCCTTTAATTTCTTAATTTTAAAAATTACCCTCGGCGATTAATTTTGTTCGTAGAAAATTTGCTTGATCAATAATAATTTTATAATATAATACTATAATATCATATATATATATTATATATAGATATATATATATATAATATATATATATCATATATATTTTAATAATATATTATTATATATATATATATTATATATACGTATAGATATATATATATTATACTGTATATGATATATATATATATGGTGTAGTATAATATATTATATATTTTATAATACTATATTACTTATATATATATATATATATAAGTATATATATATATAGTTATATATATATTTTTATAATGTTATAATATATATATATATTATATATATATATATATTATAATTATTATTATATATGAATAATATAGATATATATATATTATATATATTATATATATATATATATATATATATATATATATATATATATATATATATTATAATTTATTTATATAGTAATATATATATATAGATAATATATATTATGATACACAGTGGTGAGGCAGCGTTACTCAAAAATTATCCCCGTTATCGTACTCAATTTTCGGGAAAAATAGTTCCGTATCGGTTATTCGATTTCTCTTGAAGGGAAAAGTAACGAAGCGACGTTACCTCCGGTTACTTTTAAGCTCTTTGAACTGGACCATTAATTACCGGTATCTTAGGTAAGCTTTATTAGTTTGATGTATATTAAATTTTCAACGTTATCATTATTATGTAAAAATCATACCTATGTAAGACCCTGCGCACTCAGGACGTAGTCTTAACCCACCAACGACTAAATTTCACAGCCACCTTCCTTGCCTTCACAACTTTCCTAGCTACACTCTGCATCATCCTTCCATTTTTCATCCAAAATAGATTACTAAAACACTTACCTTATTTACCTAGGATTCCATATTACTACACCCTCTAATATAGACTTCACACCCGAGGCGTCCTCACTCACAATCACAACCATAGCCTCGTACCTTATATCTAACGTTTACTTTCCAACGCTACTTTGTACACAGGGTGGCTGCAAATCTCCTACCCAATCTTCTCAAACCGCTCCAGATGTCCCCATACTAAACGCAAAATATCTTATATAATAAGTAGGGCACCCTCCCTCTCAATCATCTCTAACATCCATGCCCTTGCCACCCCCACCTTTCAATTGCTTTCATAGGCCCCATCCATATACAAATTGAATAAGCAAAGAGACATAGCACATATCTCTCTCCTCTCTCCTCCTCTCTTCTCTCTCTCTCTCTCCTCTCTCTCTCTCTCTCTCTCTCTCTCTCTCATCTCTCTCTCTCTCTCTCTCTCTCTCTCTGCTCTCCGTTTCTCTCTTCTCTCTCTCTCTCTGCTGCATCTCTCTCTCTCCTCTCTCTCTCTCTCTCTCTCTCTCTGTCTCGTCTCTCTCTTCTCTCTGTCTCTCCTCTCTCTCGCCCATTTATATTTAAAACATCACTTTACTCCATTATTCTTACACACCCTCACTATCGTCGTCATACATACTTTTGTTTCATTTAGAAGCTTACACCAAAACTTTTTTATATCACTAACCTGCCAGAGAGCTTCCATATTAATCATATCGTACGCCTGTTTGCAAATCCATGAAACCTAAATACATTTATTCTCTCTTTCCCCTCATTTTCTCAGTCATATGTTTCATGTAACGGTTTGATCCAACATTCCTCTACACTTCTAACGCCCTTGTTCTTCCAAATCAGTCTTGCAGTCACTCGACCGCTTCTTCGACCAAGAATACCAAAATCGCAATATCGGACATCAAAACTGAAGTTCCCGTATATTCCGGTCCACAAATTTCACAACGACTATATATGAGAGGTTACTATTACTCGCTCGTCCTCCAATCCGCGGAACTATACCCTCCATAAAACGCTTTGTTCTTTGTTAAACAACTTTCAAATCCAGTCAGCTCCATCTTCGCACTCCGTTCTTTGATAATATGAATTTACAAATTTCCAGATTTCATTCTTCAATTTCTCGCCATCTTACCAATAGCCCCTCTTACTAATATCTCATTCCAAGCAATACCTATTCCTCTTGCACTATCAACCCCACACAACTTCATATACTCTTCATTATGCCGTGTTATGCAGATTTTTCCAAAGGTTCCCACCACCACTCTAGTTTCATATTCATTCACAGTACGAAAGCCCATCACTATTCATGTATTCTATGCAAGATTCCACATTCTTATATTAGTATATTTATATACTTATAATAATATATATATATATAATTAAATATATATATATATATAATATATAATATTATATAGTTATATATAATATTATATTATATTATATTATATATTATATTTATAAAAGGATTTTTAGCGTTGACTGGGTGTCAATGGCTATCAAACATCAAGAGGTAAACAAATGTAACGGATAAAAGAAACGGAGGAAAATATAACGGAAGTTATTCGGTGCGTTACATGAAAGAAAAGTAACGAGTCCGTTACTCGTTACTCAAAAAACTAGTTCCGTTAGTAACGGGGTAACGGAGGTGCCCACCTCAGTATATTATATATATCTATTTATATTAATATATATATATATTATATATATATTATAATAATATATATATATACTATATACTATCATATATATATATATATATATATTATTAGTATAAATACTATATATATATATTATATACTAATAATATAGCTATATATGAAAAAATTGTTAAAAAAAAAAAATTTCAAGTAAACTATCGGAGCTTTGCCTTTTTGGATATGCAGTGAAAATGATTTCCGTGGCTGTTTGAATCTAAACAAACATCAGCTGACTAGGTAAGCATATTTAAATATATGTTTTTATCTAATTTAATCTATATGTTAATTAATTTTGATCAATTAAATAATTTAATCAATATCTCAAAACTGTCTATTTGGAATTATAAAATAAAACAAATGGTAAAAGAGATATTTAAACGATTTTGGTGACCACCATCACTATAAAATATTGAAAAAATAAAAACTCGCGAAAATTAAATAGTCGAATTCCTTAAATATTTTTATGAATAAAAGCTAATTTATTTTCAAAAACCGTTAAATAATATCATGTAATAAACTTTTTACAAATTATTTCTATGTAAGAATGTTGGTAAAAGTATTAATATATTAGGGCCTAGCTCTCATATATTTGTTTAGATCACGTGATTATTTAATATTACTGCAGTAAAAGCTAATGAGAGAAATTTTTAAATCTTACTGCTGTAGGATTGAAAATGGGACACTCGTGAAACGTTTCACTTCATTATTCATCTATAAAATTTTCCGTGAAATGCACCCTAAGTTTGCCCCTAAAGATTATGCTCCAAAAATAATTCAAAAATTAATGCAATATTTATCATAAAACAATTGTAATTTTATGCATACCACCTAAAAAGTCGAAAAGAGTATCACAGTGACCATGTCAGCTCTTCACAATTTCAACGTCATTTTAATTAAATTTTGTTAATATAGAAGGGTTCCTTAAAGTTTTGGGAAATAAAATTTTCTTCTGGACCTAACCTAAAATAACCAACTAACCTAACCTAACCTAACCTAACCTAACCTAACCTAACCTAACCTAACCTAACCTAACTAACCTAACCTAACCGAGATTATCTTAAACTAAACTCACCTAACGAAGGATTTAACGCCACCTAAATATTTAAATCAAATATCTTACACAAAATTTTCAATTCCTATTTTTGTTGACGTAAATTCTATTGTCCTGGTTTGTGGGAAGGACTGGGCAGTATGGTGGATCAGATAAGGGCAAAGTTTATAATTATATATTACACCATAACCAAAATAGAACGCCCAATTATTAAAATCATTATGTAAAACGTTTTAAAAATAAGGTAGCAACTCTCATATTATTATTATTATTATTATTATTATTATTATCATTATTATTATTATTATTATTATTATTATTATTATTATTATTATTATTATTATTATTATTATTATTATTATTATTAGTATTAGTAGTAGTAGTAGCAGTGTAGTAGTAGTAGTAGTCTAGTGTGTGTTAGTAGTCATTGAGTGAGTATTAGTGGCAGTAGTAGTAAGTAGTAGTAGTGTGTAGTATAGTTGTAGTAATAGTAGTAGTAGTAGTGAGTAGTAGTAGTAGTAGTAGTAGTAGTAGTAGTAGTAGCAATAGTGTTAGAAATAATTAATTAAGCTGCATCTGTATAACTAATTAAAACGAAAACAAAAACAATTGATTGAAAGTAATTGTAACGTAGTTTCATTAATTAAAACTTTTAAATTTATCTATTTAATATAAATTTATTTTCGTATTTAAAAGATGCTTTTTTTCTTTCATTACATTTTCCCCGTGTGTCTATATTAGGATAGGCAAAATATGGCAAATTCATTGTACATATTTTAATGTTATTAATTATTACATTTTTCAGTCTTATATAAATGTGTGAGTAAGAAGAACTACTTTGTAATAAATAAAATAATTGATTTAATGTTTGGTTTACTCTTAAACCCAAATATGGAGATTGGAGTAAAAAAAAAAATTATTTTTCAATTTTCAAGTTTGCCCCAACTTATTTGGAGGGCGGTCGAAGTTGGCTCTTTCATTGGTTCATAGCAACTGAGTTCGAATGAGCCCAAGTGCCATACTGAGGGGGGTATTAGCGTGACACCATATATGGCATGTGCTCTGCCAATTCTCAGAACTGGCTGAATGAAACGAGGAAAAGTTATTTTGGGTTTTAAACTGTGGATGACAAAAGATGTGCAACAAAAATGCTAATTTGTACAGACTTAAGTAAGGTTATAAAATAGTGACAACATTACTTGAATATTAATATTACTTGAACAAATATTACTAATAACATTTCATTAATAATTGAGAAATAGCAAGCTGCGTCCTTGCCCTAAAACAGACATACAGATTTTGGTTTAGTGCCAACTCGGTGCAAACCGGTACGGCCAAGAGGATAGTGGGGAATGTTTTAACATAATGGACAAGGCCAATGAGGGTATGGCACTTGGAGAAATAGAGTCTAGGACATCTTGTTTTCTGACATACAAGGAATTGTCTGATCTTATTTTATATTTTACGTCATTATATGATGATGAAATAATATATATATAATAAATATTATAGTATATATATATATATGATATAATTAAATATATATAGTTATATACTATATATATATATTAATATTATATATATATATATATAGTATATATATATATATTTTATATATCTATATATATTAATTATATATAAATATAAATATAAATATAAAAATATAAATATAATATTAATATAGTATATAAGTATATATATTATATTATATATATATGTATATATAGTTATATATATATATATCATATATCTTAGAACTATATAATATATATATTTATATATATTTGATAAATTTTAAACTATTCCCAAATTTATTTATTTATATCATATAATAAAATAAGTTTATATATATATATAATATATTAATATATATATATATATAGATATATTTTATATATACATATATATATATATATATAGTATATATTATATATATATCTTATATATTTATGCACTTCCATATTTTAGAAAAATCTGTTCATAAAGGTATAGGAAAGAAAACAATTGTTTAAAACCATTAAGATTAAATAGGGAATTCAACATTTAAAATTAAACAGTAGTTTACGTTCCGAGACTAGTACAACATCTCCTCTCAGAAACTTAAATGGAAATTAAAGAATTTAATTTGAAAAATGAAAAAAAATTAAATATGATATAAACAATGAAGCAAATTAACAGGATGGCAAATAAACTCATTGCGTATATATTTGCTAATTAATATTAATTTATTCATATTTGAAATATATTGTTATATATAAAAAACAATCCTTCCCGAAATATTAAAACCTTTTGGAATCATTTAATCGTTGAAAATATCAAATCTAACTTTTTGATCCTTTGAATAACACAAAAGTTGCACCTTCCCATTAATGATGTGGTCATTCTGTGAAGATGTCTAAATGGATTTTGGTAATTTCCTCTTCTAACCTCACCCCTAGTGTTGTCCATCGGCCTTTCAGGGTCTTCAACGTTTCCCGAAATATAGATAATTACACAAGTCCACAAGGATTTGTAAACGCGCCCCCATACTTTCAAATTGTCTTATTATTATTTTTCAAAAATTTGTGATAAGGTATCCGGAAAATTGAATACTATAGTGATGTCAAATAGGTGTTGAACATAAATTTAATGTCAAATAGTTGAGGTGAGAATGGGATGACTTTTTTTTTTTTTTTTTTTTTGTATTTCAACTAAATCATAATTTGGTTAATATTTCGGAAGGATTTCTTTAATTTCGACACCTATAGAACAAGAAATTTTTCATTCTGAAAAAAAATTAAAGTATTTATCATCGAAGATAATTTTATTGTCCTTTAAAACTGTGAATTGTTGCCATTATTATTGCTTTCATTTTTTATAATGTTCATTTTTAATTTTATTATTTATTTGTCATAAATTAATTTTATTTCCATTTAAGTTCTGAGCGAGGAGGAGTTGGACTAGTCTCAGGAAACGTAAACTATGTTTAATTTTTTAATATTTTTGATTCCTTACAATTAAAGTAGTGTTTTAAATTTTTCTTTATATATATATATTTAATATATTTTATTATATATATATATTTTATATATATATATATATATTATATTTTATATATATATATATATAGTATAGTATAATATATATATATATTAGTATATAATATATAGTTATTATATATATTTATATATATATATATATATATATATATAAGATATATATATATATATATGATATATTATATATATTATATATATATTATATATATATATTATATATATATATATATATATAATGATTATATATATATTACTATTAGCTCACTAATAACATTTTCAGTGTTGATTGCAGACTGAGTAGATATACTTTCAAAATCGTCAAGTTTGTCATCTTCCAAAAGTGCTGCATCAGCTCATGACCCTCAGCGCATGACGGGAAAATCCATTGGAAATAAATTGTTTATGACTATTCTGAATACACCTTGATTGATTTGTACTTTGGTATTTTCCAAAATAAATACTTCCTTAGTCTATTTTATATTTTTACTGCCCATTCCTTTGGTCGAAGCTGAAAAGGTTTTTCAGTCCTTTAATATGTTTTAATACAATCTACTACCCATTTATATAGGCTATTTATTATATATTATATATTATATATACCTATAAGATAGATATATATAATACTCATAACTAATATAATGATAAATAATAATAATAATAATAATAATAAATAATAATAATAATAAATAGATATATAATAATAGCATACATAATAATATAATATATAATAATAAATTATAATTATATAATAATATTGATAATGAATAATAAATTAATAATAATTAATAATATAATAAGTAATATAATATAATAATATATAATAATAATAATAATTAATAATAAGTAAGAAGAAGAAGAAGAAGAGAAGAGAAAGAAGAGAAGAGAAGAGAGAAGAAGAAGAAGGAAGAAAGAAGAAGCAAGAGAGCTAAGAATAAACGGCGAAGAGAAGAAGAAGAAGAAGAGAAGAAGAGAAGAGAGAGAGTTATTATTAGTTATATATTATTTTATCTTTTTATTGTTTTATGTATTTATTATATTATTATTATTAAATTATTATTATTATTATTAGTTATTATTATTTATTTTATTAATTATTATTGGTTTTATTAGTGTATTATTATTTTATTGATTATTTATTATTATTATTATTATTATTATTATTATTATTATTATTATTATTATTATTATTATTATTATTATTATTATTATTATTATTATTATTATTATATTATTATTATTATTTATTTATTATAATTTATTATTGTTATTATTACCGGTACAGAGAATTTGTTATTTATTTTTTTTTTACGAAGAACCAATCCTTATATGGCATTTTTGCACATACCCCCAAATAAGGCATCAGTCCCTTGCAATAGTATTTATCGTTTAGTTCGTCGGTTCGTATGCCCTGGGTTTTCCCCTCTTGTCTCCGCCCACTTTTTGGCGCGCTAAAACGCTTTTCTCAGAAGAGAAAAAATAGACTAACGCCCCACAGGCACATTGTTTTCATAGTAAATATTTTTATTTATATGGTTCGGCTTATAAAAAATAAGATTAAATTAATACTCAGTAAGTTTTGTACGTACAGGATTATATTACAAAATATGAATTAAAAATTTAATTATTAAAGTATAGTGGACACTTTTCAATCAATGATTGGTGCGCTAATATTGGCAGGAAATGCTGTGTTTACAAAGCCCAAATTTGGTGTCATCAATGGGAGGGAATGTATTGCATACACGCATGTACATACACATTTTCTATTATATATTATATAAATATCATATTATATATATAGTATTATATATATATAATATTTATTATATATATATATTATATATAGATATAGTATATATAATTTATTTATTTACATATATCTATACTCTATTAGTATATAACACACACCTTTTGACGTAAGGATTTTTTTTCATTTAAGGGGGGGGGCTCGCTTTTTACCGGGATTGGGGCTGAGTCTTCCACGAGTAAGTTTGTCTTTCTGTTTTTACTCTTTTAGATTTATTCTATTTTTAAAAAAATTTAAATTTTGATTTCATCCAAATTTAGGGGGTGCTGTAGTGCCTCGACTACCCATCGTAGCACACGCACCACAGTAACAAACATTACGTAGCTATATATATATATATTATTATATTATATATATATATAATAGATATATATAATATATATATATATATGATATATATAGTATATTATATATATATACTAATATAGTATTTATCATTTATTAATTATATATATATTATATTTACTTTGAGCAAAATTTATTTGCAATTTAGAAAAATATCCCGAGACGTCGCATTCTTGTCTAGAGTCTGCCGAGACGTCGATGCGTTAAAAAAAGTACGGATACATTTATTAATAATTACTTTTTTTATTTGTTATTTAACATTTTTTTGACAGCTGAACGTCATCGGCACTCAGAATTTATCATTAGTTCAGACATTGAACATATAAGTGTATATGAGAGAACTCCTGAAACTTAAGTTGTGCGGGACAATGAGAATTCAGAGAAAGAATATGAAAGAAGGAGAGGTACTGCAACGGGTGCACACTAGAAGAAGATTAAGGAAAAAGCATAAATTCACACTTTCTATATCTGTTCTTCATTCTAAGATAAGCGATACATACTCCATACATTGGCGCACGAAAGCTGAAAAATTAGAGACATTATAATGCTAAAACACTATGTTTTTCCTTCTGTTTGGTTTATCACCAAATTACTATATAGCTAGTATACTATATTATATTTATATATAAATATATTATACTATTATAGATATATATATAAATAATAATTATTATTTAATATATTATATAATTAATTATATTATATAGATATTTTTATATATATTATATATACTGATAATAGTATATATATTATATATTATATATATATACTTATAAATATATATATAATATACTATATAATATATAATATATATAGTATATTTTATATTATATTAATTATTTTAATATATATATGTATATATTAGTAGTGGCAAATGGAAGTCAAGGAAAATAATTTCAAAATTTGTAAGCGATGGAGTTGGTTGAGATGCATAGTTTCCCAACAGTTGTTTTATTTGTGTGGAACATCGAGTAGAGTAAATTTAGATTTGCTATGAATTGTTCTAAGAACACTGAAATAAATTTTTATCTTTTATTCTAATTTAAATCCGTATTTGAAAAGTCTCAGAGGGTCAGTTGCTTCAAGAACCCTCCCCACACTCTGTTATTTGCTGATGCTTACTCTTTTCTATTGAATGAATATAAGGTCTTGGCATTGTTGAAGCCAAGTGTAGCCAAAGTTTAACAAATCTTAGTTTAAAGCCTCACAATCCGTAATGGTTCTCAGATTATTTTCCATTTAAACTATTGTAATAAATTATATGCGGTGACAGTATATTTTTTTTGAAGCTCTACCAGATATTTTTTTGGCCTTTTTCTAGTTATATTGGTATAATTTAAAAGGATATATTTTTATGGTTTTGAAACATCTTGGTGGACTTCTTGTGTCATTTTTTAAAACAGGGGTAGATCTTCAAGATTTAACAAGACCCTGTCCAAGTCTAATTCTGCACATGAAAGAAGCATAAGAATGGGTTGGAGATCAAATATTTATCGAAAGAGGAAAGAGGCTTTGTATCTATCGAAAGCTTTTAAATATGTTCATGTAAAAATAAAACTTTTCATCTAATGTCTGAGTGATCAAATTTAAAGAAGATGGATTGAAAACCATTGAAATACATTCTTTGAGGAAGTCTCACTGTCGACTGGAGAGATTAGATTATAAAAATTAAGATTTTCCCAAAGCTTCCTGTAAGTATAGATTGGATACCTTAAAATTAAACATTTTACTTAATCTTCCTACTGAAAACTAGAAGCTTGTGCTCAATCACTCTGGACCTGAAGTAACTAATAAAAGCAACTTCGGTCAAAATCATTGGATATTCATATATTTTTTGGTAAAATTGATCAAACTTGACTGAAAAAAAGATGCCAGATCTAATTAAAGAAAACATTAATAGTAGCACTTTCAAAGTTTAGGTTTTGCACATATTTTCTTTAAAGAAAAATGACAACCATCATTACCATATTCAACTTTTACAAAGTATTTTTTTTACAATTTAGCTATATACTGCATAGGCTATTCTAACATGAAAAGGGAATGTACTGAAACTTTTAAGTCATGAGCTGCTTTATGTCAAATGAGTGATACGTTTAAACTTCTAATGGTCCTGTAATAAAGTTCTGAAAATTCTGTGATAAAAAAAACCGTGAAAACTCAGTTTGCTGTAAGATACAAAGATATATTTGACTTCAAATGTATCACCGCAAAAGCTCATAATATTTATTATTTTGCAGTTAAGCAAAAAATCTACGATGTAATTTTAAATATAAAATAAAATACTTATATTCATTTCTGTTTATAAATTGGGAATATTCATTTTGATTTTTTATGCCATTAAAATTCTATGAAGATGTAAGACAAATATCGAACTCTACTCTTGTTTCAAGTTCATACAGTGTTTCAAAATTATTTATAATTAACAAACGGGTTCTTGAATACAATATTCATTTCCTAAATATTTATCTCGAATGACATCATTCTTTTTTGATAATTTTAATTAATTATCTTAAGGTGCTAAAAGAAAATTTTTGTAAGGTGACAATATTCTTTTTTTTTATAATTATGGTCGTTGAAAAGCTTCAAATACAATGAAAATAATAACTTTTTCAAGGTAGTTTTACATTTTATCCAGGCAAGAAAGAAGTCACTTTTAGACTCGTACGGAAGCAAGAGGGACCCGTCCAGAAATCAAATTTCTTCAGAATCAAAAAAATTTAGCGAGTGAAAAAAATAAAATCATATCAGCAGAAATCAAAGTTTTGCCCATGTCTTACTATTTCCTTCAAAAGTCAAATCTCTTAGGATAGATTAATATTATTACGTTATTATAATATAATAATAATAAATATTAGAGGCTTACTAGATCCAGGATCACGTTATGGTTCCGGCTGGATCCAACCATTTTCTCAAAGATTCGGTTCCGGACGGATCCTGCAGGAACTTTTGCAAAGTATATTTTTCCTATATAGTTATATACTGCATAGGCTATACTATATTTATTGGAAATGCAAGTTGATTTAACAATTAGGCTGGCACAGTCAAAGATATTTCAATATTTATTTAATTAACATTATAAAATAAGCATGAACGAATTCTGACTTTTTCTTTATAACTATATATATTCAATATTTATTTATTTAATTAACATTATAAAATAAACATAGGAAACAATTACAGATTTTTTTCTTTATTTTCCTAACTATTTTAATTTTGGATGTAAATTTATTCGAATGTTCTTATAAAATGGTGCAGCAAAACACCAGTTGTTTTTCATATGTAATCTTGATCTTTTCTCTTCAAATACATTTTCTGCTTTAAAAAAGCATCTCTGAGTATACAAATGAAACACTCTCTTAGAGCACTGTTCTTCTTGTAAATCTTATGTTTGGAAACTTTTATTTTTTACTACTACTTCACCACTGCAAAACTTTCTCTTCTAGAACCTTTGGAAAAATAGATTTAGAGGGGAGGGGGGAAACTAACCTATTCTTTACTTGGATCTTCTGCTGTTTTGTTTCTTTTCTTCTTCTTACTTTCTTTACTCTCTTCGGTATGTTAATAACTTTAAAATCTTTCTGCTTAGGAGATCTTAGATCAGTTGAATTTATTTAAATTGGTGATATTGGGGACTCTCTCAAAAAGTCTCTACCTAGAGAATAATTTCTTGAGATCGAGGATGATGACTGCTCCATATTCTCAAAGCACTCATTAATATCTTTAAATTTGATCTTTATTGCATCAAAATTTCATCTTTAATTCACTAAACACCATTTTCTTAAACAGATTGAGAAAATATATTCAGCTCATATGGTGAATCAACATTTGAACTAACAACAAGACCACGGCCATCATAAATATTAAATATACCTTCTAAATCACTTCTCTATATGGAAAGTTTTTTCAAAGCTATTTCTTGCACACCACTATCATCATTACCAAGGGAAAGTTAAAGATCTACTGCTAACAAACCAAGATAAACAGATAAACAAATACATAAAAAAATCGAGGACAGCCCAGTTAAAGCATCTGCAGTAATATGTATACAGGTCAATGAAGAACAAATGTATAATAAAAAAAAACGAGTAAAAATTAGTGTGTTAACGCATAAAAAATCAAAATTATAGGACTAAACCTCGCTACGAGAACCCCAAGCGGACTAAAAAAAAAACAGCATAATCAAGCAGATCACACAAAATCTAAAACTATAAAGAAACCAAACCAATGCGCAAAAAAAAAAAACTAACTACAAATAACACATAATATATATAAAGCCGGCAGCATCCGAGTAAGCGCCTAAAAAAATATAAAAAAAAAATAAAATAAAACAATAACGGCGCCGGCATACCGGAAACCGCCCCCTTACCCACCACGTATGTTTTGGCTGGATAGTGACTGTGGTGTGTGTGTGTGTGTGTGTGTGTTCAAAGAAACTCCAACACTCAATACACCAGCACAAGTAACAACAAGCGAATAATTCAAAAGAAACAAAGCGGAACCCGTTACACACGTATGTTTGGCTTGTATGTGGACTGTGTGTGTTGTGTGTGTGGTGTGAGGTGATGTGTGTGTTCGAAGAACGGTCCAACACTCAGATACACCACACAGGTAACAACAACGAAAATTCAAAAGAAATCAAAGCGGAACCGTTACACACGTATGGTGTGGCTTGTATGTGACTGCGTGTGTGTGTGGTGGTGTGTGTGTGTGTTCAAGAACTCCAACACTCAATACACCCACACAGTAACAACAACGAAAATTCAAAAGAAATCAAAGCGGAACGTTACACACGTATGTTGGCTTGTATGTGACTGTTGTGTGTGTGGATGTGTGGGTGTGTGTGTCTTCAAGGAACTCCAGACAATCAATACACCACACAGTCAACAACAACGAAAATTCAAAAGAAATCAAAGCGGTACCTTACACACGTATATTGCCGTGTATGTGACTTTGTGTGTGTGTGTTTTTGTGTGTGTTCAAGAACTCCAACACTCAATACACCACACAGTAACAACAACAAAATTCAAAAGAAATCAAAGCGGAACCGTTACACACGTATGTTTGGCTTTATGTGACTGTGTGTGTGTGTTGTGTGTGTTGATGTGTGTGTTAAAATGAAAGCACTCAATACACCACACAGTAACAACAACGAAAATTCAAAGGAAATCAGGCGGAACCGTTACACACGTATGTTAGCTGTGTATGTGACTGTGTGTGGTTGTGTGTGTCTGTGTACAGTATCCTCCGATATGACAATGACAACAACAACACAAAGTTCCACAAGAAATCCTAAAATTCTATAGCGATATAATCAATTAATACATAATATAATAATAATAATAATAAATTAATAATAATAATAATATAATTAATAATAATAATCTTATAATAATAATATTCACGAATAAGCATAAGCAAATAACTGCGTAATATTTCGTGCCAATTTTGTAATTAGATATTTACAATCTCATAATAATAAATAATAAAAATCAATAATAATAAAAAATAATAATATAATATGCTTTAAATCATTTAAATAAAATAAATAACAAATATATAATAAATCTCAATAATAACAGTTATTTCACCAATAATAATGGAAATAATATGAGGTATGTAATAATAATAATAGCTATATTAATATAATAATAATTAATAATAAAATAATGAGTAACAAATAATGACAATAGTATATGAATATGATAATATCAAATCGATAATAATAATATATACTCAGACTAAGTAAAATAGCTGACTCAAAACTCTGAATGAAAAATAACTCAAACTAAACATACAATCACATAATATAACCTAATAAAAGAATAAAATAATAAATTATAATAGCTTAGCAGTCACGCAGGTTCTCAAGAATAATAGGTGATAGTTAGGTATGACAAGAAAGTACTTATCAATATATGATCGTTTTTGCTGCGGCGAGGATTTATCGCCAAATCACAGGCCTTACAGACCGAGAGTCCGGTTCAGACCAGCTGACAATAATAATGAAATTCGCAATTAGACAAAAGAGATATATATTGCTTAACAAAGAATTACACAGATATACACGAAAGGAAACACACTTTTAAATAAAGTTTATACGGTACACGCTTTGAAATTATGTAAAAATATAGATGATAAGAAAGAAGAAAGACGTGAAGAAATGTTAATATGTGATTAATTTGGTTAAGAATACCTATAAAATCATTTATACCATACTTTATCGCGGATTATTTTCTTTTCTTTTTCTAACTTAGATAATATATATTATAAATAATTCTACAGTATAATAAGAATAAAAAATAAACATAATCATATGAATAGGGTGAAAGAGGATTTAAACATGAGAATAAAAAAATTATGGACCAAAAATAATAATAATAGTCTAAAACAATGTCAATGTGTCATTAGAAAGATCACGAGTGAATTAAATATCAAAGAATAAATATAATAATAAAAAGTGAACAAACATATTGGAAAAATAAGTTATTAACAGCAGAAAATATAAAATAGACAAAAAGAAAAGGAGAAGCAAAGAGATAGATGATAGAAAAAAAGATATAGTAAAACACGAAGAAATGCGCATGAATCAACAAGAAACAGAAAAAAGGACAGATAACAAGTCAGTAACCCCATAGAAAAATAAGAAGGAGGAGATACTGAAGAAAAAAGACACCCCTATACAGACCCGCACAGAAGCCAATTAGAAAACACTACTCAAGACAGACTAAGAATAAAAATGCTACTAAATTTAAAGAGAAGTCACTTATTCAATGAGTAATAAATCGCACACTTCAAACTATGAATTTAAAAATCTTAGTTATTGAAGAAGAGGAAGAGTGAATAGATAGATGAGGGTTAAGTATTGATAGATGGTTTGTAACACTGAAAAAAATAATTGGTAGTCCCCAGTTCTGAACTACAATGAAGTATGAGTCAAAGTTAAAAATAATTGGTAGAAATTACTTACGTGTATTAGGTATGAAGTCAATAAACACGGAACTACTAACCGGTTGGCAATGTAAGCAGAGACTGAGTCAGCAAGTATCATACACAAAATATACCACTTTTCATTCTCACATAACTAAAATCAATATATATGGCATCAATACAGAACGTAATCAGTCGAATTATCAATAGACTACTGTTCTGTGATGATATACAATAAAATAATATATAGACAATAATGAGCAACAGGGGGAGGAACAGGGTTGCAGAATTTCTGGTTTTTTACAGAAAGGTTCACCTTCTGCTTTTCTTACTAGACCTTCAGAAGAACTTACTAACAACGCATCAAAACTGCATCAAGTAACCGATATGAAAAATATATATCAAACTCTATTATGTACCTCTATCACATATATTGAAATCGCAGTAGCAAGTGACGTGAGAGACATAACCTCGGCGATACCTAGCGATCGGTCTAACATCGATAGGCATACTGAGAATGAAAAAATAATAATGTAATCTACACACGAGGCTAGCATGACGACTATCAAAAGATGACACAATGGATATCAGGTGAGTACAACCAAAGAACAATTATCGGCAACCATATGTACAAACGATAAACGATCATTAAAGCTATAAAGAAAAAATCTAACACTGAAAAGCGAGACATAGGTACTAAACCCGTAATGTAATATAAAAAGTTAACTATATTATCATTCAGGAAAGTGGAAACATAAAATCGGGAGTTAAATGCAAGCCTTAATATTAAGAACAGAAAGGTAATATACAGTATTAGATTAACAATAAATAAAACATTAAGCGTACATTTCTGTTCGCAGAAGAACAGATTCAGATAATTTAACAAAACACAGAATCAATTACAATTGATAGCATAAAACAATTTCGATTTCATCCCAGTTTAAACAAATGCACGAATGAATATTGCTACAATTTAAGATTAAGGATTCTAATATTAAAGTAGTTGATTATATTAACATCGAAAAAAAACACAGATAGCAGGACGTTGTACCTCTTGATTTTACAGCCAAACATAATAATTCGAAGTTTTATGATTTAAAAATGAAAGTTTACAGATCAACACATACCACTAACAGAACAAAAATATAATAACACACTTCTCGCGCGCTCTCCGGAACTGTACCTGATTTAAAACCCAGTCACCATTCCACCCGTGGCAAAATAACCCTACATCCTTAGAAGGGCGGTTCAATAGCCCTAACTGCGCAGGATAATCTAACTTGGATGAGTCCTTCCAGTATAGTGTGAGCGGGTCTTGATAAGAGAAAACACCAAGAGTTATGAGCACATCTATGAGATAAAATAAAACGACACCTCCTTATCTATATGCAGTTTAGAATCCCGTAAAAAAAAATCACATAGTAAGCTTACGAGAAAATTCTTATACAGACGAGCCTTCGCCAAGAAGAATATCGAGGAGTAATATAAGTCCAAAAGAACGAAAATAACTATTGTTATCACCTACAAACGATCCTCTAGTCAAGAGATAGTCTAGAAGACATCTCGTGACTCTGACCTGACACACGAGAAAAAGTTATCTGTTTTCGGTTATATAACACACATCGAAAAACCAAAAAGAATACAATTTCAGTACAACACCGGCTGACGTCTCTCGGGTTTGATCACCACTGCTAAAATCCGTCTGATTCCCAACAGAGCAGTAAATTGAATACGCACTAAAACGGAATATTAGTAAGCAAACGGTCATTGTTTTAAGAAGTATACTGCCATAAATCAATCGAGAGTCTAAATAGTCTATGTCATGTTGACTTGAACAGAATGTTACGCATACAACTATACGCACGCAATATACAAGTGCCAAAGTGGCTCTCCACATTGATCGATACAAAGGTAGCGCAAAATTCAATTTCCGAACCGACCAAGAGGATAAAAAAGATAAGATATTCAACTTAACAAACTAAATGGTCTTCTTCTCTAAAAACATGGGCATATTGGAAATAATGTACCTATAATTAAATTTACGAAGATTCCCTTTTATTGCCGAATCTTAATAAAATAAGGAAAAATATACAATATATTAATTCGAAAGATATTATATGGTAGTACTAACTTAGGTAAATCACTATGACACCTAAAAGATAATTGAAACTAGGTCATCAAGGTGAAATAATTATAGCTTCCTTTAATTTAAATTATTCCCTAGTAACGTACTAATTTCTATATCATTTATTACTGGTCCTACTTTGCGTCAGTATATCATGAACGTAAGTAGTTATAAATTCAGTGACAAATTACGATTTTATTGATATTTAAGAAGTCCAAAGATATGAAAAGCTGTAAAGCTAAATCTCACCCTGGCCCATTAGGATACCTTAGAGGACTTTTGGTTTACTAATACTCGCAAAATAACTTAACCATTAATCAGCACTATCCAAAGTTTCTTTAGAAACATGTCGATCAAACCTTTGCAACATAAAGGCGACAAACAATACATAAAATATAAAGTAAAAAATACCCACACCGATTAAATCAGACCAAAATTAAAACTAGCAATCGGATTTGAATTGACCTATGGTTATAGTAAAGAATAAACTATTGTTAAGAAAGAAAAACATTCTTAAAGAAACAACGTATAGTAAGACAAATACACACAAAAAAGTTATTGAAAAGATATAAATTAGAACAGAAGAGAAAGGGATAGAGAATTCTAAATATAATCACGGCTAAACTCGCACTCAATATAGAGAAGCAGATCGCAGCTCGGAAAATATAGCAAAAAAATAAAATAAACCATAATACCTCAATAACAACCTAGCTATACTAGATACAGTGTAACATATACTAATAAAACCTACTAAGTAAATCAGTCTAAATAATAGAACACGTAAACAACAGCAAACATAATCACTCCAGTTAATCAAAATAACAATATACACTCCAAAATAAAAAAATATATATTAAATATATAAATATTTAATAAAATAAAATATAACAAATATTCTTTAGTGCATAGATATTTTATATATATTATAATATATATAGATATATCGAAAAGATAGATAGAGGTAAATAGGTACCAACTTTATCTCAGCACAAGTATACCAGCACAATCAATGCTAACTAACAGATTTACAAAGCGTAAGATAAAGTACTGAGGCTAAAAACATTACCACATATGTAGTTATGAGACACTCACATTTATCTTATATAAGTTATCTCGTGTAATAAAGATACCTAATTTTACATTAAAATGACAGGCACTTTATAATATATTAATAATATTTATATACAAAAAGCTATTATAATGTCATTCAGCATAAATAACTGTAAAATTTTCTCTGCGTTTACAGTAAATGGTAATGTATTTGTAAGATATATTTTTATTTTTTAGGCAACAACTACTGTTTAAACAAACTGGTTATTTAGAAGTTATCACATTTAAAATTTAAAAAATTTAACGGGACTAGTGTTCATCATTAATCCATCTTCAGTGAATTAAAAAAAACTGTAGACTATAGCGATATTAACAGACTAAAAATACTATTATAAAAAAAAGAGCTTCAAAAGCGAGCTGCAACTCTCTTCCAATAATAAAAAATAGTAATGCAATCAACAACAACAAAAGTGTTAAAATAATTACGAGCAAGATAAAATGACTCTCCTACTACTACTGTTAATATAATAATATCTAATCTTTCACTTTAAAGACACTCTATTCTCCCTAACGTAAAATATAATTTCGCAATGAAAAAATGAGAAAATACTGGACCCACCTCTCGTACGATCGCACAAAGATTCGCTTAGGATATGGTATTCGATTAAATAATACACACATAGCACTATAGACTCCAAGGAAAATTACCACGCTCAAAAAAAAAATTAATTTCTCATGGATAAATTTTTATATATTGCAAATTATCTCATAATCTAATCAATCTTTCTCCAATTAAAAAAACATCAATTTGAAACATCTAATAATCATATTCTAAATGTTACCGACATAAGTAAGAACTCTACACTAAACTACCACTGAATCGCGGCGAAGACAGAATGGACTATAAATGATTGATCCAGACCCTCATGTACACTGCGTCGCTACGGTGAGAAAAATTACAGCTATAACAACAACAACATATCTGCCGTAATCGCCTCACGCCACAGAGTCACACTCGTGATTTGACTCATAACACACAAACCGCTGTTAATATTATTTCTACAAACGTTCCCCTATATCTCCTCAAAATACAACAAGCTAATATATCTGGGCAATGATGAGAACTGAAGTTCTTTCCGGTTAGTCGTTCTTATTTAGTCCCTCTACGCTAAGATTTTCAGTGTCAATATTACTTATATCTCCTTCTTTTACCTTTAAAAAGTATCCAAGTGTGAAGCTATATATGGGAATACTTTACAATAAATTCTATTACTTTGTTAGTCACAGGAACAGATATGAGATCTTAAAATGAATGTAAAAAATTCAATAAACTATGAAACAATTCCGAATGTATATATAACTGGCGGTCGTATTCGTTAACATAAATGAGTTTAGATACAATGACATAAATTTGAAAAGCAAATGCATAGAGACGAATGTTAAAATTATAAAAACAATACATAATCTGCTTAAAGTTACTCGATACAACAACCGCTCAATTCATTTTATGAAACAGCTTTGGGTATATCATTTCCCATCCTAATATTACCAGCATGGAGTCAGTACGCAGATACATTCCAACTCAGATCGCACCCATGCGTAAATCATCTGAGAATTATCACGCATCCATCGAACAGGAATAAAAGAAACACTTAAAGCAAACGTTTACTATGGTTGGGATGACTGCCGCCTTATCCATATCAAATAAATCTTATTCTTACCTCTATGATATTAAATTGTTCAAACTGCAAACTCTCTATGAATTACATTAGAGATCACGTAATCTCCATTATCGTTAATATTTGCTCATGATCACTCCAATAAAAAAATATACTATTTTAGACGATGGAACCCAACTATAATTATCATGAATATAAGGACATTTTTTAATAAACATTAATAATGTTTTATTGTGATTTATACGTTAAATTATAATATAATAGGAAAGCGTCGTCTAATCCAGGCTAAATATAATGAACAAATGAAGATGAACATGAACTATTCGCCAATATATACCAATAGTTAAACTCTCCACATATAATCGAATTGTTCTGAGAAAGCACAGAATCTTTAAAAAATATTACATACTTAAAAAACAAATAAAAAAAAAGAGTAAGAACAAAGACTACATGAAACAACACTATATGCCATATGAAAATATGTACTTATCTGATAATACTAATATCTCCAAACACAGCCCAATACAGATTAACTTTCCTGTCGCTATGATTCTGATCTTTAGTATTCTTATATCATACCATAGGATATTTCTTGATCACGAACGAGGCTGAATCACTTTACCACTATACTACGGTGACAGAATAATTAGATTACTTTAGTCCAAACTCATTTTTTCTAGAACGTTTCTTTCTAGAGTTCACTTAATAGGTTTTTAAAGACAATTTGGATTTCATTCTACTGGAAAAACTTTACACATAACTAATATTGTTTTCAGATTACTCACAGTATTCTTTTTTGGTTGGCCAGTGTTTTTTCAAGTTGTCACTATTAGAGGTTGAAAAGAGTGTTTGATAAACTGAGCGACTTGCTAGACTTACAAAGAAGACAAACTGCAAGACTGTGGTTACAAATGTAATAGTCTCCACTATTATGACGGCAGAGAAAATAGGAAACTATATACTGAAGATTGAAATTGAATGAAATGAACTTTTGAACACTATCAAGGAATGCTAACAAATGAAAACAGAAATACTGTTGTAAAAAGTAACATAAATTAATATTCATCTTAAAAACTCTCATTCCATAAATACTCTCCTCAGAGAGTTTCACGAACCCATCATCCATGAATGATCTGAAATTGCCAAGCGTTCAGTCACAGAAACCAAAGTAAAATTGGTATAAAAATTGTGTCATAATCGTAAAGCCTGGACAGATGAAAACTGGAAAAGAATAATATTGTTTGAACAGAAATCATTTACAATATTCTTAAATATAGGTTGTGTTAATGAAAGTGGGGATTCCCAAGGAATCCTTCAACCCGGATGACCTGGATTGAATGGTCAAACGTGGGAGTTTATCTACGACTATTCAACCCATATGGCTTCCGACTGATCAAATCATTATTGATAATGGTTGAGCTACTTCCAGATTGTTAATAATTTTCAAGATGATAATATACTAAAATACGCATCCATGATAAGTTGATCTTGATATTATGAGCATCATGACGTACCTTAGCGTCTTTGGATAGCACAATCACCAAGGTTAAATATCACCGTACTGTTATAGGCAGTAAATATAAAAGTGAGAAGCAGATTCCCGTCTTTGAAATAATTAGTAGATTTTTTGATTCCAGAATGACAAAATATTTCACTGGAGACAATTAATGCAAATTGTATGAAAAACGATGTAAGCTGTCTTCTATACTGGCCATGCCCTTGAAAGGTGGTAAAGATGCAAAAAATAAATTGAGGATATAAAAATAAGCAGGTTTATTTCCAGCAGATGTTTACATTATTTTCCTCTCGCAAACCCCCCCCAAACCCCCCCAAAACCCCAGTATGTTATATTTTAATTATAAAAATGTCACTAGAATTATATAAGTATAGCTATAGTTTTTGAAGTATAATCATATTAAATGAATTTTTTTATTAATAATGTATAATTTTACGTAATTGCGATAAAAATAATTCAAATATAATTTCATCATAATTATAGTTATTTAAATTAATAGTATTATAATTATATATTTCCATTCTACCTAAGAATTATATTTAAAATAATATTCAATAAATTATATATTCTTCAAAGTTAATTATATTTTTTTTATTTATTATATACTTATATCATATATATATATATATATATATATATATATATATATTTATATATATATATATATATATATTATATATATATATATATATATATATATATATATATATATATATATATATATATATATATATATATATTTTTTTTTTGAGTGAGTAAGACGTGTCAAGAAACAGTGCTTTAAATCTTATAAAAAGTGAGAGTTTTACGTTACCAAACTGAAATAATATTGTGATATTCTTAACGAATCATCGTTGCATGTAATAAATATATTTTCTAAGGAATACTGTGAAGAGTATTCATTATCTTTGATATTCTAATTTTATATAAGGCAAGATTTGTCACGAAGCTTGACAAGCATTTATTGATTGAAAAATAGTGTATAGTATTTTTCTAAGTTAGTACTATATTTTTCGTGGTTCACGTATGAAGAGTGAAACTTATTAATCTATGAAGCTATTCTAAATATTGAATCTATACATTATATCTTCGTAGGATTGTTCATAAAGGAACATTTTATTCATATTTTCAAGGTAACATTTATTATATAAGATAAATTGCTCTCACGTCTGAACTTAATATATTTTATATTTCATTGAAGGCTCCGACTCACTCGCTCCATTTATAATCTACTACCAATGTACATTACATGTAATATTTTATGCTTATAAAGTTAGGAAGAATTCTTTATGAAAGAGCATATTCTACTTTAAAGTATTTTCAAAAAATTATATTTTTGGCTCAAGAAAGGAATCTATTTATAAACATTTGACCAGGAAAGTATACGATTTTGGAATAAGTTAGACCTAAGATACATTATTGAAAAGGAAAATTTCTACAAGTTATTGGGAAAGGATAATTCTACAAGTTTTTTCTTCAAACATATTATTGGAAAAGGAAAATTCTACAAGTTATTTCTTCAAAAAGATTGAGTCCTTCAAAGTAAAGTCATTTTCATTCATGTGGATTAGAAGCCATTTTTGTCATCAAGAATTGATCATCTTTCGTGACGCCAAATTTTTCCAAGCAAAACGGATGCTCTTGGAAATTCAGAATATGGTATTTAAATTATGAAATAAGGTATATTTAGGTATCATTCCGATTATATTTGTTTAAAAGTAACAAGATATATATTTTTAGTAATTTGTAAAAAAAAAAAAATTTATTCATTGTTTTCTTATATATATTATTCTCGAACGCTGATTGGTTCCGGCACCAGTAAGTTTGTGACGTCACTGATTTATTTAAGATAGCCGCTAAGCGGATACATTTCGGTAAAAATATTTCATAGAATAATTTTCTATTCTGTATAGAATATTTTGTTTAATTCTTAAAGAAAGTCGGATATTCATTTAAATTATTTAATATATGTATATATATGTGTATGTGTGTATGTATGTGTATATATATGTGTATGCGTGTGTGTATGTGTGGGGGATTTTAAAGAATTTTAAATAATTAAATAAAGATTTTAATAGATAAATAAAGTTTTAACGGGCGTAAATTTTAAAATTTTAAAGAAAAAAGAAAAGGAAGAAAGATGAGAGATAAAAAAAAAAGTGTAGGATTAAATATAATTGATATTAGATAACGATTGTAAATCCTTTTATTTTATAATTCACACTTTAACCTTTTTTTGTATGACCTACTAAATCCCACATTCTCATCGGGGCAGCACGAGTGCTGGGAAGTGCCTAAGGGGAGTCCCACAAAGCGTGCAGCCTGAGTGAGTTATATATAGAAGTAGAGAGAGATGATGGGGAGGAGAGGTAATTAGGGTGGGATGCATGAATTGTGAGAGGGCAAACGAGATTTAAAGAGTTTCAATTTGTTGCTTGAAGAAAAGGTTGGATGTGCTAGGGCTGAAACTAAGCTGAAGGGAAGAGGGAGATGGACTTTGGAAATACAAAGGTATGATATCAGGGGTGAACGAGAGAGGAAGGGCGAGGGAAGGGGTGGATGAGGAAAGAGGTGTTGGATAAGGTAAGGTTGTGCAGCCAGGTGAATTCGGAGGATAATGTGGGTAAGAGTGAAATTGGGGAAGTGGGTTTTTATATGCGCATATGCACCAGTGAATGTGGAGCGAGGGAGGAGGAGAGAGAGAGAAAGATTTTGAAATGAGTTGAATGAGTGTTGGGAAAGTTTGGGGTAAATGATAAAATTTGTCTATTGGGGAGATTTGAATGCAGGAGTGGAAAGGGAGGGGGGGTGGGAAGAATAACAGGACCATTTGGGGTAGGGGAGAGGAAGGTTAATGGAGAAGTTAGAGTTGTGGGTTGAAAGAAGAATGATAGTGGGAATACTTGGTTCAAAAAAAAGTGAAAACTGCAAGTAGATATGAAGAGTGAGATACATGGATTATGCGTGTGTAAATGGGAAGGATAGAGGCAGATTACTAGATGTAAAATGTATTAGAGGGGGCGGGGAGGGACACAGATCACTATTTGGTGGCTAGGATAAGAGAGAGGTGGAGAAGTTAGGAAAGGGAGAAAAGAGGAGGCAGAAGATAAGGAAAAAATTGAGGAGACAAAAAGAGAGAGTTTAGAGAGGTATGGAGGATAGGTGGAGAGACATGAGAGGGACGGGAATTGGTGGAGGGGGAGTGGATGGGATTTAAAGAGGCAGTATGTGAAGAGGCTAGAAGGGTATGTGGAGTGTATGGTGGGTGGGCGCAGCTGAAAGTGATGGAGTGGTGGAATGGAGGATGAAGTGGCGCACGAAAACGCGAAAGCGTTTCAATGATAAATGCGAAAACGAAGAACACCCGAAATTCCGAGTACTGAACGAAGCAATACCG